>JAPWTK010000073.1:1420000-1690370 GCA_029963805.1 Aromia moschata | reverse complement strand
TAAATGAGAGATTGAAAGTATAACTCTAAGAAGAAAATAAGCCCAACCACGTTACGCTATTATTTTCTTCTTTAGCTTTATATAATGTTCTTTAAAGTGCCTTTTTTTATAAACAAATGCTTTTTCGCAACAATAATTATGCAAAGAAACAATCAACAAAAAAAAAACTTATTGTACACGGCAAAACCTATCTAAATCTAAATTTATCAAAGTTTACTACGTCTACGTTCATTATTGTTAATGTTAAAAATAATTAAAAAATAGCGTTTTTAGCAGTTTTTGTATTGTGTTAAAAAAACTAATTAATCGATTTTTCATGCGATTAGCTCATTTTGTAGATATTTTTAATACCTACAACTTTCCACGGACGTATGTTTGTAAAATCCAAGGATAAAGGGTATCCCCCCATAAGTATGGTGAAATGCCCCCTCGTTTTTTTATTTTCATTTATGATGAAAGTGTTTCCTAGGGGTAATTATGAAAGGTAGACCGAATTTTAGGTCCAAACAATTTTCCTCTCAGCTAGGTATGGAAAAACCCTCGTTTTTTAGGTTTTATTTTTTTTTCTGGTTTTTAACTGTCGAAAATTCTGAAAAAATTCATGAGTACAGAAAATATGATTAATTTTATGTAAAAATTTTCAAGCTCATTCAAGGTCATTATGACCTCTAAAAAAATTATTCAAACTTTTAAAAATCCCATATCTTTTAACCAAAACGGTTTCAGGCTCAAATTTTAATATGTTATATTTGTGACTGTTTTTTACTACCTCGAATTTTCAGATTTTTGGAGTGGTGGGTCATGCTTCAAAAGTGCGAATAATCAATTTTTAGTCCGTGAACACAGACTTAAAATCGGCTAAAATCATCATTTATAGTGTCCTGATTTTTTATTGCAATAAAAGGATTCAATTGACTTCAAACAATTAAAAAATGATAAGTTCAATAAAAATAGTAAGAAAAAAATTCCGTCGAAACTAGTAGTTTTTATATTTTTTAATCTTTAGTTTCACGGAATATGCACCGCTTTTTTTGTTCCCCAGGCGTATTTATCATTTTCAATTAAAATTTTAGAAGGACTATACGTTTGCCCCTGGAATAATGGGGGTAATTGTAAACTTAATGGGGTAATTGTACCCTTATTTTTTTTTGAAAAAAAAGTTTATTCTGTGTTAAATACGTATATCTTTAAAAATATTCAATACTTTTTAAGAATTGTACATGTATAAATTATTCCTAATTCTCCTTTTTTGTTCATTTAAAACTTAAAACTATTTAAATCGTTTACAGTTACCCAAACTGACCCTATATGCTCTAACGCGTATAATCCAAATATGCAAAAATATAGGGGTCCCATCTAAAAAACTGTATTTAGTCCTCTTTCAAAGAAACTGAAGTCGGCCATCTCTATTTTTTCTGCCATTTGATCAGAAATTACAAATTCTAGTATAAACTATGTATGTATATTGAAGAGGCATTTCGTGCACAGTGTAGAAATCCCTGTAGAAATGAAGCAACAGATACATTAGGAAATTATTTTTTCCCTAACCTATTATTCTAAATAGAGAAGGGGATATATAGTCATTTTCTTACAAATAGCGAAATATTTTTTTAATCTGATATTCTCGATATTTTTTAAAGAATAACTTTTTTTATCTGGTATTGATGAGTTTTTGTAATTTTTTATAAAAGAATGTAATTTTTTTCACGGGTTACATGACAAAAAAAATGACATTAAAAAAATTGAATAAAAAGGGCATCTTATATTTATATTCAAATTAACAGGGATTAACAAGTTGATATTTAAAAATTAAACTTATACTTGCTTTTTCTTGAGCCTTTATGAGGTTACCCGTCTTGAGAAATTTTAATAAAAATATTTTTGAATCAAATTTTTTTATTATATTAAAAATGAAATTTTTTGTTTGTTTTTAATAAGTACTCATGTTTATTAGTTATAAGAAGTAACATGTAAAAATTGTGTTTTGAGCCGAAAAAGTATTATAGATATTGCTAATATATTTATAAAATTATAAACATGTAAATAATATATAAATAATCATATAAAATAATTATACTCGTATATACAAAAAAACGCTTGACCGTTATTTATCTTTTAAGGTCATGATCAAGGTCAAATCTAAGGCCACCATTGTTACTGCCAGGAAAAATATTTTGTATTTAACATTTTCCCGTAAATGCACTTCCCCGAACTATTCTGCCTGCCCGTACTTTGGGGTCACCTAGCAGGATAGGTACCTATGTCATAAGTCAAATACATGTCCATAAAAAACCACTTGATTGCTGCTCTTGTACATTTTTTTATCTAAGAAAATTAGTTAAACGTGTCGATGAACATAATAAATGGATTAAAATGAGATTATAAAAAGGATGTCGGAGTAAAACCCGATCAGTGATCACGGTAGTTCTCATTCATATACATACATAGATACATCGCGCAAATGGAAATACCTATCAACGTAAATATTTTATAAGGATGTCACACGTTTTTAATTTCTAAATTTAAACGTTTAAAGTCCACGACTCTTTGTACATTTCAGACTAATACACTCAATGTAAACTTGACACTACGAATTGTTATAAAAGTGGAGTTTGTTATCACTACATTCGATAAATAGTCACATACATAGTATACTTTGTTATTCTAAATCGTTTTTAAAATTCGTATATTGGTGTGTTCCTCATAGTGGGGTTTCTTCCATAACTCTGTTAATTGATATTCTGAATTTAAGAAAAAATGTTTCCAAATAAAAAGACCTAAAATTATGCGGTGCATGTGAGTAAAATTTTTCTAATCATAAAGTGGTGCCCATTTCCCAAATCGTTACACAACTTCGTTATTTTAAATAGAACACCTTGTATATTTTTACATTCTTGTTCAAGCCTCAATTAAATAATGGGGTAATTGTAAAACTAATGGGGTAATTGCACTCCTTATTTTTTTTTTTGAAAAAAAAAAGTTTATTCTGTAAGTTAAATACGTGTATATCTTCAAAAATATTCTAATACTTCGAACGAATTGTACACATGTATAAAATAAATCAGAAATTATTTTTTTGTTCATTTAAAACTTAAAACTATTTAAATCGTTTACAGTTACCCCAACTGACCCTATATGCTCTAACGCGTATAATCCAAATATAAAAATATAGGGGGGGGTCCCATCTAAAAAAACTGGATTTAGTCCCATTTTCTCAGAAACCGTAAGTCGGCCATCTTTATTTTTTTTCCTGCAATTTGATCAGAAATTACAAATTCTAGTATAAAACTTCCATACTAAAAAAATCCGTTAACTAGTTTTCAAGATATAGAATTGATATAAAAGTGGAGTTTGTTATCACTACATTCGACAAATAGTCACATACATAATATACTTTGTTATTCTAAATCGTTTTTAAGTTTTTATACAGGGTGTTCCCTATAGTGTGGTTTCTTCCATAACTCTGTTAATTAGATATTCTAAATTTAAGAAAACAATGTTTCAAATAAAAGACCTAAAATTATGCGGTGCATGTGAGTAAATTTTTCTAATCATACAGGTGCTCCATTTCCTGTAACCGTTACACAACTTCGTTATTTTAAATAGAACACCTTGTATATTTTACATTCTTGGATACCTCACAAAAATTTAGGTCGACTTTATTAATAGTACATGGTAGGTACCTAAAACCCACCGTTTTGGAGATATTCAACTGTTTTTGAAAAATATCAGGATAACAGGGCTCTAAATATTTCTAAATAGCGTCTAAACCAAAATGTTATGACTGTTTTACACATACCAATTTTTCTCACAATAAATTGTACAAGTTGACCTTCAATTTATTGGAATACGTGTAAAACAGAATTGCCCCAATTTATTGACTACAATAAATTGTCCAATAAAATGTAGAATTTAGAACTTGCTCTAATTTCTTGGTCAATTTTTGGGATATTTAGTAACTTTTAAATTTCTTTCATTGTACCAACCTCATAATGAGATAAGCAATTTCTCCTATGGACAAACCTATGATAACTCTTAGGTTTTAGTCGTTGAGTTGGCAGTGTTGAAATTGGCAAATAAATTGTTACAAATATTGCAAAGTGTAAACAGTTACTAAAATTGGACAATTTATTGAAAAATAAACTCTACAATTTATTGTGCAATAAATTGGTATGTGTAAACAGTCTTTAGAGACGCGTTGTTTAGACAGTTCGATTTGTCATGAATTACTCTTTCATTTTCATTGTTGCAAAATGTGCGTTATTCGGTGTCGCAAATACTAATTGTCAAATCTGAAATAACTTTTTTTTGCAAATGGAATGTCCCTCAAAATATGCACCTCATCATTTTGGGCAACTTTTATTTGAAACATTTTTTTCTTAAATTTAAAATAACGGAGTTATGGAAGAAACCACCTAAGGTCGACCACCCTGTATTCTTAGAAATTGGGTAGCTCTCATTAATATTTTTTTTTGTTTTCCAAGCTTACGAAAATTTGCTAAATGACGTAAATCGTTCCAAATTCTATACCTCTTAGAGTTTTCTATTACGATTTATGTGGCCACTCTTTTTTTGTTGTTTTTTTCTTCCAATTTTCTTTGTGTCCAGAACATTTCAAAGCTTAAAACACCTTGTTTTCACCTATGTAGAAAACAAATGCTTGGGAATGAATATGAATAAATGTCCGGTTTTTGATAGTCTACTTAAAAAAGTCTACATTCATGTTTTAAGGTAGGTATTCATTTGAGCAAATTTGCGCGCACGAATGGTTTGCGCACACATCTGCTCAAATGAATACCTACCTTTCCAGTACGTCCAGTTTTTGATACTCTACTTAAAAAAAGTCTACATTCATGTTTTAGAAAAGTGTCCAAGTTTCAAATGGATCTCATTGTATATAACTAATGTTAATGTTATAAGTATAATAGATAAGAATCAGAATATATCTGAGAAACAGGACATAGTTGCACATGTGGGTTTGAATGTGGTTACAGAAGCTATAAAAAGAAAAGATCAGTCAGTAAGAGCAGTTTATACTTGGAGTATTTGAGATATTCGAAGATGAAGAGGCACCTTGACGACATCCGAATGAAAGGAAAAAGTTGCTTCACTTTCTAACTTTCACTAAAAAATAATGTTAAAATATGAGCAGCGTATCGAATTTGCAGAATTCGAAATTGTAACGTTTCAATTCATATTTAAACATTGAATATTAATCGTATATGGAACTAATAAGTAGTTAATTGTTAATCTTTCGTATATACAGGGTGAGTCCGAAAGAATGGGCCACACTAAACTGGAGATATTAGACACCAAAATATTATGATTGAGCTCAACATGCCTTATACCAATGTCGCTGGTTTAAGATACATCGTGTTCAAAGTTTAAATTTTATTCTGAAATTTTTCAATATTTGAGAAAGTTTTGATAGCTTAAATATGAATTTTGGTAGTTTTGTTTGAATTCTGATTGAAGTTTTTATTTTTTTTTTGTGTAAGAATTACTAATTTTAAGCTTATTTTGATGTTGCTTTTAGAGGGCGCTAATTTCACCGTATTATTTAGTTATATTAAAACATTTTTTTGTCTGTTGAGCCATGCGTAAAACAAGTCGAGACTCTAAAAGAACGCTGAATTCTACAGAGAAAGGGTACTCTTGTTTAGGTCACCTATAAATCTATCTGTTTTTAAGTTATTTGCATTTAAAAGGTTCAATGTATTTGGTTGATTTTTTCAGGCGCTGATATTGCTATATTTTTCCTGAGTTGGCTTGTGTCAACATTTGTCAAAAATTTACATGTCATTAAATTATTTGGCTATTTTGTGTGCGTGTTTATTATTATGTGAGATGATTAGCTAGTAATGTATAGTATTTTTGCTCAGGCAAATTTAACGGACATGAGGCGGCCCGAAGATATCTACAATTATACCCAAATATGTAGAAAGCAGTCTAATCATAAACTTTTCAGAAATCTTTATAACCGCTTAGGCCAAACTGGATCTTTTCGCCCAAAAAGTAACGTGGTACTCCGAAAACTATCACAGTGGATGAAGAAGATGAAATTTTAATTTCGGAAAATTCAGGTCTGACTAGGTACTCGTCTGTTACGTACGGCAACGGGGCTAAGCCAATTGTCCATTTGTAGAATTTTGAAACAAATAATACTCCATCCATATTTTTATATTCCGGTTAAGCGGTTATTGCCTCCAAGATTTACAAGCTCACCTACAATTTGCTCAGTTTCTACAAAATATGCAAATCGAAAACCCAGAATTTAAAATATTATTTACCGATGAGGCGACATTTACTAGACAGAGAGTTTTTATTTGAATGAAATATATGCTGAATCATTTAGCATGAGTTTAAGGGAAATGGTGTGGTGTAATTTCTAATTTTTCATTTTTTAATAACAGTTATATTTAAATTAAATTTCACTTTTTAAATGATACATTTAGGTGTGTATATATATTATTTTTTTTTAATTTCTAATTTTGTCATTGGACCTTTTGAATAACCACACAATCTAATGGACCTCAGTAGTTAAACTTTTTTCAACACCATTTAAACAAGCTCTTGATCTCATAACCGGTTCAACTTCGGTTTAAAAAAGATGGATACATTTAGGGTCGTATATATTTTTCGATAGAGCAGAGGATCCCCTGAGTAAACATAAAACTACCAATTTTCGGATTTATACTATCAAAACTTTCTCAATTTTTAAAAAAGAATTTATACCATCAAAACTTTCTCAAGTTTGAAGCGCGGCGTTTGAATATCTCTTAAACCATCGACATTGATATAAGGCATGTTGAGCCCAATCATAATATTTTGGTGTCTAGTGTCTCAGTTTAGTGTTGGACCCATTCTTTCCTGACTCACCCTGGTCTATACTCATTTATTTTGAAGCTTAATCTTAACTAATTTAGAACCATTAATTATTACACCGATTTTACAAGACTTACAACTCACACTTGTTGACCGTATATATTTACGTAACCCAATTATCATGAGACATTTTAATTTATTAACATCTCCACCTACAGACTTCAACCGTCCCCTCTCAGGGTACAATGACAATGAATATATTACATTTCATCTTTTTTCAAATTTTTTAATAGAATTTGGTGTTTTTTCAATTTTTCGCTCATAATTTTTTTCACTCAACGAATAAACCAAATCTGACATTCCATCGGATTCAGGAGGAAAAATAATGGAATTATCCTTCTATATTTGATATTTTCATATTTTTGAGTATCGAACTTTTCAGTATTTTTAACATGTAAACGATTTTGTCGCTTTTCCTGGCTGAGAAAAAACAAAAAAATATTAGTCCATTTACACATATTATATATGTATCTTTTTTATCGCAACTAAGTCAAGGTTATCAAGATATGATTTAACTTTCTTTTGAACTGTGATATGTAGACACTAAAAATGTTGTAATGAAAGTTATACCCTACACAGTTTTCGTACAGACGTTCTTTATCACACAGATATGTCAGGAGGAATGGCAATTGTTAGATTAAAAACAGAAACAGATTAAAGGTAGGTACCAAAAGTTAAGTCTCCAAAAATATGTACATATTTTATACAAACCAAACTGGACACGATTATAAAAATTATATATTATACATTGTATATACATATATACAAATTATTAAATGACATTATAATTGTTAAATGAAAAAAAAGGCGACACATATTAAACATGTACCCATGTTTAAAATTTCAAATTCATCATTGTATTTAGCTAAACAAACGTATGATTCACCGTATTCGCTTTATTTGAATGAAAAAAAGGTATTCAATCGTCATACTTTACTAATTCTATTTTTTTCAACTAACAATAACACTTTTGGTGATTTTATAATAGGTTTGTTTTAACAGAGAATCAGTGATAGTTTGAAATCGCACTATCATTGATAAAACACGGGAAAGAGTTGGAATAACTTTTTAGAGAGAAAAAAAACATTTTTTTTTGACCACCTAATTGTATTTACCCCCTTAAATTCTAACAATACTACTTGATTCTCACTTGAATGTCTGCTGAAATAGGAGAGCAGACAGGGATAACTTGGCTTCGGAATGTTTGCGTGCCTGCCTGTAAAACACCATAAGACTATCCCTCGTTTCCGCGTCCTGTGACAGGCGTACTACTGCGCATACGCGGCTCCTGGCGCTTTGGCAGGATCGGTCAGTGGCATCGGGAAGAAATACACACGTATATAATGTACAAGGCGTTTAAAAATACGGTTTATACTTTAATTCTCATAGAGTTTTATTGTTCCGAGCCTTGCGTTGCCGCACACAGTTCCGGACCCTAGCAATAACCCTAGAAATCTAATAATCTCCGTAGGTAGACGTAAGAGACGAGACGAGACGAGACGAGATTCGAGACGAGATTTCTCGAAATCCCGGTTTCAGTACTGAGATTTCTCGAAATACCGAGATTTCTTGATATATTGAAATTTAAAAAGAGGTGAAATTAATGTATTAATACTTACAGTTGTTTAGATTTAAAAGTTCAGTTAGCAAAACACATTAAATAAAAGAAAACTTATTACACTTTGGTTTAACATTTTGGGATTGTCTTCGATATTTTCCTTAAGTTTCATATTTTGAATATTCTCCGGGAAATTTCGAATAGTAAATGAATTTTGGGATTTGAGTAATCTCGGTATTTTTAAAAATCTTGAGATTTTAAGAAATGTCGGAATCTAAAAAAAAATATTGAGTTCTCAAGAAATCTTGGAATCTCGAGAAATCTCGGGATCTCAAGCAATCTCGAAATCTCAAGAAGTCTCGGAATCTCGAGAAATCTGGGACTCTCGAGAAATTTCGAGATCTCTAGAAATCTCGAATGACCGAGAGTCTCGTCTCGTCTCGTCTCGATTTTTGTTTCTCGTCTCGAGGATCGAGATCTCGAGATTTTAGAGATCTCGCACATGCCTAGTACATACCATGGATAGTGCAGACAAGTCTTGAATATGATAAAATAATACTTAAGTTCGTAATTTAAACTGTAAATTGTAATGGGCATTGCGTAAAACCATTGGAGCGCAATGTAAGCGTTACGTCGATTATGATAAAAGGTAATTGTGCATTATTGAGTTAATTACTGTCATCAGAAAGTTCTCGAGAATTTGAAAAGAATTTAACGGAGTTCCTGCTTTATTATAACAGTTTATAATGGTTTTAGTAGCTTTTTAATAGATTAATACCTAAGCGGTATATAATTTACCGTGTAAATATAATAATTTATCCTAATAAACATTTCAGGAGCATATAAAAAGTATCACATTATTTTTCAATGATCGGCGTTCGGAATCTTTGTCATCTCGCGTGTTAAACTGCCTTAGAATATCCTGCTCTACCGCGACGGGATGGCGTACTACTGCGATACGCGGGTTCTGGAGCTTTATCGGGAAGGGTCAATGCCGTACGTAGCACGGGCAAGAACTGCACGAGTATATAATTTACAAGGCGCTTAAAAAACACGGTTTATACTTTCATTATCATAGAGTTTTATAGTGCCGCGTCCTGCGTTGAAGCACACATTTCCGGACCCTAGTGATCACATTCGTTTTCGTTTTTACGTATCCAAATTGCACGTTCTATCTTTACGCCTAATTTTATAAATTTCCGCCTTCTCATTGTTATTGTAACGTTTTGTTTAAACTCTGGTTAGTTTGAGTGTGAAAAATTAAATACGCGCAAAATAAAAAAAACAAAAAAAAAGAAAGACCTTCAAATTATAAAGAAATAAAAAAAAAATACTTTTAAAACACATAAAATTGTATTTAACGCAAACACAATAATTACTGACTAACTAATTTATATACAACAATTTATATCCGAATTTATGTCGGCGTACGTTCTACAAAACGCGAACTGCACGTATTTATTTTAAAGACTACCTCCTGTCCGCCACCGCTACTATTATACGAGGTGTGGCTATTAAATAACCGAACTGCTGTCTCTTTTTATAACACTTTTTATTCGTTACCATAACATAACGCTTTTTATTCGTTACCAATTACAGTAGCAACTTTTTCGCCTTCAGTGTAACATAACATTACACTTTTTATTCGTTACCAATTACAGTAGCAATTTTTTCGCCTTCAGTGTACCCCTTGGCGATCTCTACACCGCTCCATACGACTTTTCCATTGTTGAAAGCAGTGCTGGAAGTTTGCTCTTTTTGTCAACTGGTTCAGAACCTCCGTCGCTTTTGCTTTAACCGCTTCCACACTTTCGAATCTTGTCCCATTCAGTGTCACCGTGTCTAACAAGCCGGGATCAGTGTCAATGTTGTTTAGAATGTCAGCACAAATGTTCATTCTTGATTCCTTTTGCTAGGGAGTGAGGAGTTTTGGCACCGTGTTTGCGCAAACTTTGCGCATGTTGAACGGTTCATGCAAAATCCGACGAACGCATTCTTTGTCGGTCCCTGTTATTTCAGCAAGCCCTCGGATGCTTAGACGACGGTCTTCGCGGATTGTTTTACCAATTTTGTCGATGCTTTCGTCCGTCTTTGATGTTGAGAGCCGTCCGGGGCGCGGATCGTCCGGTCGTTTCAGGTCCGTCTTTAAACCGTTTAAACCATTCTAAAACTTGTGTGCGGGATAAACATGCATTCCCATACACTTCTTTTAACATGGCATAAGCTTCTGTAAAAGTTTTCCCCAGGTTTACAAGAAACTTGAGATTAACCCTTTGCTTCATCTGAACACTTAACATTTTTTCGACGCGTCACTGGTGCGTAGACTATTTCAAACGACTGCTACAGTCAAACTGAGCGACCTACTAGCTTGTCCAGCGAGCTCAGGGTGGGGACAGTATCACCAGACAGTATCACTTCAGACAACTTGTCGCCCAGCGCTGGAGCAGCATCAGTTCGGTTATTTTTCGGTTATTTAATAGCCACACTTCGTATATCCCAGCCGTCTGGCTCTTGAACCTTGGCGTGTGGTTCTCGGCAGTGGCAGTTGGTGATATTTCAGTTAGCCATGTCTTGAAAACGACGCATGGGACCCACTTCACTTTGTAGGTGATGACTATACACCTCTTACAGAAAGGATTTATAGTGAAAAAACGGTCAGCAAAGTTTATGAAAAAAATTTTCAAAAAACTGCAGAACACCCTGGGATCTCAGTAACGCTCTGTAGAATATTTGCAGTATTTTTTTTTTTCATAATATAGAAACAAATATAAGGAGAGGATTTTCGATTTGTTACAAAATATTGTTTTTTCAAAAAGTTATGGCCATTTTAATTTTAAATTCAATTTTATAGGAACATTTTGTTTCCCAAAATTAAAATGGCCGTAACTTTTTGAAAAAAAATATTTTGTAACAAATCGAAAAACCTCTCCTTATATTTGTTTCTAGATTATGAAAAAAATATACTGAAAATATTCCACAGAGCGTTACTGAGATCCTAGGGTGTTCTGCAGTTTTTTACCTACAATTTTGAGTGAGAATAAAAAAAATGTGGAAGTCGGTAATCTAAGAAATAAAGTAAAAGTTGTGAACAAATACATTGGGCAAACAAAAGGATAAATTGTAACTAGAGTCCAAGAATACATATCTTACTTGAAAATGGTAAAACAGACGAATCTAGTCGTTTTTGCCAATAACCATAGGATATATCCACGTTAGTGACTTAAAACTAATAAGAAATATAACAGACAACAGATAATTAGATGCATTTGAAGTGAACTTAATATACAAATGGTATATAGATTCAACGTTAATTTTAATCGTCTCCTGATAATTGCAACATGGTTGCTGAAACAAGTGTTGAGCGTAAAATTAACGTTTTGATGTTCGTGGAACACGTATTATGTGTCTTTGTATTTTGTGTATTTGGTATTTTATGATTTTCGCATTTCCTTGGAAATCATGTTCTTATTTTCTTTCACCGTTTTTATTATTAACTCGTAACATACTTTATTACTTCTGATTACTTCTAATACTACTTCGCAAAATGTTATACATATTATTGGATATATAAAATACAAATAAATATGTTCTTTGTAGTATGGCAAGATGTGAGTTCATTTTTCAATATGGAAATAAATGACAAAAGGGGGCCTTTCTCCTCCAAAGGATTTGTGAGAGAAAGGCCCCCTTTTGTCATTTATTTCCATATTGAATAAATATGTACATATGTGTAACTGTACTTGTTTAGACAAATTTGCTAAGATAGGTAAACACAATAAACTGTTTGTAATTTTCTTCACATCTTTGTATTATAAATCTTTATTCTTATTTCACTTATTTATTCTTTCTTATTCACTTCTCTATTCTTACTTTCACTCATATCACTAAAGTTGACCTAAATACATGTAATAAAAGAAAGTAGCTAATATTAAATATAGTAACAAAAGCAATAAATTCACACTTTATGACCATAAATGTATGTAAAACTTACCCTCTTAATTAGCTTGACGACGTAATTTGGTTAAGAGTACTCTGAGGAACTGGAGAAGATCCATAAAAACTGTATAGCCTCAGATAAGTTTCCATTGTTGTCCCCGAGAGTCTTGTTCACTGTGGTGAAAATACATATATGCTTATATTTTGAGAATGATATCCGAATGACCGACATCTACTGATATAATATTCGCATAATTAAAATACTTTTGCACTCACTTAATAGGTCTGTAGATGCACCATCACCATCAAAGTCTTAATTTGGTAAAACCGGTGTCTTTCTTTTAGGGGTTACACCTATTTGAATTCTTTTTTTTTTTATTGGCTTAAATGACGTAAAAACAACCCAAACATGATATCCAATAGCAACCATGGTCCAAAAATTTGTTTAGATGACCCTTAGAGCTAAATTTCTGCATTAACTTCTGATGCTCCGAAACGCTTTTGAACGCTTGGCACGTTCATGGTAGCAGTTTGGAGTCGCTTAGCTCAGTCAGTATAGTCCATGTCCCGAAGCTCAAAAAGATACGATTTGAGTGCATGTTCTACGGGAAAAATAGTTTTGATGTGATTAAAAGTCGGGAACATTTGTTTATTTAACAATTTATAAAAAAAATAGCAAGTTTTGTTTTGTTTTTTTTTTTGCTTATATCTGTGGTGCTAGAGCTCGTAGGCACCTTTTACGGCCACCAACTTTTTCGTCATCAAATTTCCTACAAGATAGGCCATTTTGCAAATCGATTTTTTTTATCGTTATATGTTTTTTATCGTATTAAAAACAAGTTGCCAAAAATCGCAAAAAAAATTTATATCGAAAATCTTTAGAGTAACGTAAAACAAAATCTGCTCAATGAATTTTGATGTTACATTGAGAATTTATAGCTCTCAACTAACTTAACAAAAAACGCTTTACGGATTTGCAAAGTATTGCTTAGTTTTTATAATAATGTATCGTAATTTGGCCTCGGTGAACACATTGCAATTAACATAATGTATAATTTAATACAAAAAAAATATTTTTTTTTTTGCAAAACTAACAAGATATCTCAAAAACGTTTTGGTCACTGTATAACGTAATACTTAAAGAGCATATGGTAATTTTTTTGTTGAAATATTTTGAAATTTGGCTGTAATTTCAAACGTCAAAACATGCTATCTTGGCTTCCGAGAAAGGTAGAGTAACTTTTTTTAAATGTGTGTTTTTTTTATGGCGATTAAAATGCCACTAGTTTAAATAGTTTAAAAAAAATATATTAAAAAATGGTTGAGATATTTGCAATTGTTTAAATTGCAAAATTGTTTTATTCTTGACACAACGTTAATAATTAAAAAATTTTTTTTTATATTAAATTATACATTATGCTAATTGAAATATGTTCACGAGGCCAAATTATGATATATTATGGCGTACTTTTGCAATAAGACTTCAAAGTTTCACTTTAAAAAATTAATTTACAAAAAACTAAGCAATATTTTACAAATCGGTATAGCATTTTTTGTTAAGTTAGTTGAGAGCTATAAATTCTCAATGTAGCATCAAAATTCATTGAGCAGATTTTGTTTTATGTTACTCTAAAGATTTTCATATAAAATATTTTTTTGCGAATTTTGGCAATTTGTTTATAATAAACGATAAAAAAAATCGATTTGCAAAATGGCCTATCTTGAAGGAAATTTGATGACGAAAAAGTTGGTGGCCGTAAAAGTTGCCTACGAGCTCTAGAAACAAAGATATAAGCCAAGAAACAAAACAAAATTTGCTATTTTTTTATAAATTGTTTAATAAAAATAATGTTCCCGACTTTTAATCCCATCAAAACTGGTTCCACCAAAAAATTTTCCCGTATTCCTGAGGAAATTCTGCATAGGAATCAGTTTTTTTTTCTACCAACATGCACTTGAAATATTCTTCGGGACATGGACTAGTACTTTTATAAATGTTACTCATACTAAGTATAGATGGCGCTGGTACAGGTGTACTCAAATTTAATCGAGCGGTCAGTCTATACCTGCATACCCTTTATACCTTTCAAAACTTTAAACGCGATTACCTCGGAACCATGTTTTTCAACACGGCCTTTCAAATAACTTCTGCAAGTTTTTTTATAAACGTTTAAATATCAATTTTGTTTAAAAAAAAACAAAAAACAAAAAGTTCAATTTCACTTCAATTTGCGAGAAATGATTTTTTTTTCATAATCGTGTGTATTTCTCTGCTAAATTTAATAAGACCTTTTCAACAAATCTTAGGTGATCACTATGTGGTCTTCTTAAAGATACTTACGAATTAATATTAAATTATTAAATTATACCGGGTCATATAAAAGTACCGGAACAGCTGAATCACTCGATAGGGGTGGGTTTTCGGAGAATATCGTTGATACAATAGTTTTAGGATTTTTTACCTGGCTATCTAATGGTGATATCGCCTTTGACCTTGACTATAACCTTGAAGGTCATTTCAAGGTCAACTTGAAAATGTTAAATTAAAGTGTTCAGTTTTGATACCAGAAATAGAAAGAGTGGAAAATTTTACGTTCAGGTATGACGTTGTGCATAAAAAAGACTGATTCCTGAAGGTCAAGGTTAAATTGCAAAAATGCATATAAACGCGGTAAAAGCACATTTTCAGAGAAAACCTTTAAGGGGTAACACCACTCTAGCGACCGAAAAAAGGCCTAACTTTAAGAATTTATTTTTGGGATAATGGGAAAAGGAATAGTATTTCTTTTTAGAGGGCTTATTAAACATGTATTGAAGTATAAGAAAAGAATTTTTTATTGTTATTTTAATACAAAATGGCGGAGATACAGCCAATCTTCGACCGCGCCTTTTTGTTAAGGTGCTTCACGGCCGGACAAATTTCTCAGAAAACTGACCTAGAACAAAAAACGAAAAATTTTCTTAATCTACATACTATTGGCTAGAGAAGTACGTAGGGGTTTGTTTTTAAATCGATTTTTTGTGCAAATGGCGCACTTATGAAAAAAAAAATCGATTTTCGGCCAAAAAAATCGGCAGTAAATTGTTTATAAAAAAGGAAATTTTTTCATCGAATCAAAAAACGGCTACGTACTTCTACGGAATATGTAATTAGGAAGCTACAGTTAAAATTTCAGATCGATCCATTGAACGGTCTCCGAATAATCTTTCTGGCCAGTTCGAAAAAAGTGGTTTCGAGAAAAAACGCGTTTAAAGTTTTATGAGCACTTAAATTCTCAAAATATCTTTTTACCTTTAATCTGCGATGCCTGCTCCATACATTTGACCATCTATATTGATGTCCGCCTCCTCCTCTTCCTTTCTGAATGATTTTAAAGACAATTGGGCCTTTTTTGCTGCATCAGTAAGAGAGCGCTCACAAAAAAATCCGAGAGCGCGAAATTTCGAAAATGACGCGCTCAGAGTGAGTGTGGCAAAATTGAAAATAAAACCTGTTAAAAATTTGTTTTTCTCTATGGGACCAATTGTATATCAATTTTATGACCCTAAAGTACAATTTAAGCCAAAAACAAAAAAATCGATTTTTTTCAAAATCCTTACCCCTTTTAATGCACTTTCGAACTTATTTTTAACTGGCTCATTTACTCACTAATAATTTAAGACCCATTGGTATTCTATGGTAACTTTTAACCTTTGGGAAAATATACGGATATTTCTCTGTTTCCATGGTCAAATAATAAATAAAAATAAAGAATTAGTCCAAGGAGTTGCAATGCCAATCCTATACCTCGCTCCTAAACGATTTGAAGATGTCTCTAGGTCTGTACGTGATCGGACGTTTCAATTAGTTTCTTTAAATTAAATTAAGCCGTCATGGAAGGTGAAGAAACTAAGGACAGAAATAAATGTCCCGGGTACCAGTCACAGCCATCCTACTAAATAGTCACGTTCGTTTAGTATCAAGATCAGCAAAATAGATTTTCGAATAGGTGAACCGTTACTCATTTTCCATTATCGCTGTGGTTAGATTTAAATTTTACCAGGTTAATCGTTTCTTAATTTTTGGTTTGTTGGATTTTAGGTCTGGGAATAAACAACAAGTAGGTATTTGACTTTTGCCAACGTTTCGGAGATTTTATTTCTTCTTCTTCAGGGCTTACTCAATGTTAGTATGGTCTTTCTAAACTCAATGTGAAGACGTATACTCGTATTTGTAATTCCTTTGATGGCTAACGCCGCCCAATGGCGTGCATATATCTTTTATAAATTTGAAAATTGTGAAATAATTTTTTCATTCAAATCAATATAGGAGATTAAAATTAGCCTGCATACAAAACTCTTTATATTTGTAATATAATTTTCTGTAAATAATGCTCATTTAGCCAGACAATCTGAAAAAATTGCCTGTGTTAATAAACCTAGCTGAAATACACGTCACTGGCGGAAACAAGTAATAATTCCTAATGCCTAAAATCATTTTAACGACGTCGTAAAACAGTTTACGACACAACGGACCACATTAATAACTAACGCATATATATTGGATGCAAAGCACAATACTCTAATGGGTTACTGGAAATGGATCACTGGCTGAACGAAACAGCGAAGCCGTTGCCGGCGAAGCATTGCCGGATAATTATTTTTTCCAGCAGTTTTAAACGCGTTATTTTAATGCTAAATTTATATCTATGAATTTTTTTTAATATTTCCAAACTAGATTTCTAAGAACGTCACGAACTAACACTTTACTGAAGTATGAAGTATAATTGTATAGTGAGCTTAGCAATTTTAGAAAATATATCTGACAACCTTGCTTTATTTTTATATCTTCACATTTACATTAGAAATAGTATACTGAAGAAGGAGAAATACGAGTAAATCTCCGAAACGTTCAAACGCAAAAATCAAATAGTTGTTTATTCCCGGACCTAAAATCCAACAAACCAAAAATATGTAGTTGTTTCTCTTGATTTAATTAATTCAAGACATATTTTTTACTACCGTATTTTTTTCGTATACATACATAATTATGTATGTACATTATATTTAATGGAAACTTAATTATAATTTCCTTTCAAAAATCATATTTAACATCAAAGACCACGGTGTGAAAAGTATATTTATGAAAAAATTTTTGAAGTGCCCAAAGTTTTTTCGATTTTTTTTAATACAAGAAATGTCGCATTTACCGAAAAGTTGCGATGTACGATGTCACTGTATATAATGTTTATTTGTTACATGATTATATTTTTATCTCCGTCGATACTGTCGAAAGTTATTCGCTTCCTGATTCACACTGGATTGGACGATGATTTTGTATTTTTTATATTCGACACTAGTGGTGATACAATGTGAGAATGTGGTGTGTAAAATAGTGTTTACAGTGCTCGGTCTTTCGAAAGGTGTTAATATATTCTCCGTGTCACTGACATTTTATATTTTGTAAATATTGTATACATTAATTGAAGCGAACTTGTTTTTGAGCTGAGCAGAATTTTCTAATAGTTGCGTTTTTGAAAAACGAACATAAAAATTAGGTTAGGTTCAATGTCTAAATGTTTATATTTAGATATGTAAACTTTTTTTATTCAAATTCGTACGCGTGAAAAATAGTGGGCGGCATTGTCCTCATAAATTTCTGTCCACAGATTTAGTCGCAATGACATCGGACTTGGAAAATGAAATATTATGATAATTTCGTCGACATTGTAGTCAGACTTCTCAGCGTAAATGCTGAAAAACATTCACCCATTCACTGGTGCAGACAGTGACGGTTAAACAGCTCTGCTCCCAGCAAGAATTAGATTCGAGATAGCGAGATGAGGAAATTCATTCTGACACCAAAACCTTTCTAACAATATGGCAACTTTGCAAAACATGTAATGGCGAGGGTCCGGAAATGTGTCCGGCAACGCAGTGTTCGGCACTATAAAACTCTATGATAATGAAAGTTATTATTTACACGCGGGCACGCAAACATTCGGAAGCCAAGTAATGGCACTGCAATGATTAATCGGCGTATTTTGTGCCATAGGCATCAATAGAAATAACAGAGACTAGGCTTATCTAAAGCTGTCTTGTCTTGTCTTGACTAACCGATGGCTCCCAGCCTAAGCCGTCTTTCTGGCCACTTCTAATAACGTTATGTGGCGATCTCAATGCTGCGATATTCTTGGCGAATATGGTTGTCATCACTTCCTCTGCCGATATCACTAAAGTTTTCATATCTCACGATCTTATCCCGTTCATCCTTCTGAATGTTGTGGGTAAGTGTCACTGCGATGTCTATGATGATCCTTCTTCGTGTTCCTTGTCTATCAGCACAATATCTAGTCGGTTGAAGTCCACTGTTCGATCGGTGATAACTAGTTTATCCCAGTACATCACTGCCACTTTTGATTCCAGCATAGCTGGAATATTATTATTGTTATCATTATAACAGATAAGGATATCAGTAAGTCTATTAGGTTTAAGTACGTTACAACTAAATGTATACAAAATATGCCAAAAAATGTAATATAATGCCAGATAAAAAATTAAATATATTAAAAATTCCTCAAGGATAGTAATACATATTTGCAACAGCAATTATATTACCAAAATGTATAATTAGCAAATGTATGCTCTTTCTACTCAACAATACTGGAGGTACTGAATGTCTTAACAAAATATCTTAACAACTGTTAACCATCATCGTCTGTCTTGGTCTGTCCTTAAGTGGAGTTGCATCTTGCATAAGATCAATGCGGGATTTCTCTACGCTCTATCTATATCAGCTTTCTCTATATTCTCTATACGTGTGAGGATATTAAACATAAAACAATTATTTCAGTTAAAAGAATGCTTAAAAGTTTTGAATATTATTATATTTTTATAACAATAGCTTAGGCAGCATATAGCAAAAGGGGGTAAATACTCCTAACTTTGTTAGCGCATATGAGAACGAGATGACTCGACCGATCTCATTACTTGGTCAGTACGTTTTATTACTTTGTTTAGGTTGCGCACCGTATTCGCGAATTTGTACTACCGATCTGGCTTTATTACCCTCGACTATCACTAGCTTAAATAAGATCCACAGTTACAGAGTTAGTTAACATTTTGGTTCATATTTATGTAAAAAAAAACTGAAAAATGCATTTTTCACTTTGATATGTTATTCAAATAAAAGTTAAATTACATTATTTTTTTCTACTTAAACTTACACTTATCTACGAGTACATTTACAGTTGAGGGTTATAGATGCAAAACTCACATTATCCACTTTTTTAAAATTGTTCAGGAAGAAGGAATAACTGATTTCTCACTTTTCAAGTGACATGACGCTCTGAAATTTTTTTGGTATTTGTATTAGAACTGTACTTTTGCTTCTCAATTGGTGAAATGACGGCACAACAATATTTGACTCCAAGAAAGTGAAGTAAAATTTGGATAATGTGGGTTTTGATACAACTTTTTGGGTAATGGTCGTTTTTCTCCAGATTATTCTACATGCTATTATTTTTTACACTAAAATTCATGAAGTTAAGCTAAGAAAAGGAACTTGGAAACAAACTCAATGGTATATCAATGAAAATTTTATGTAATATGGTAGTTCATAATCAAAATAAAAAGCTGCACAAAATACTTAGAATACGGTTTTATTATCATCATTGACTGATGAAGTGAAATATTTTTATAATGAACCTAAAATTACAAAGTACAAGAGTTTTGAAACAATTCACAGATTCCACAATTTAAATTAAATACGAAAATGTGAGTTTTCTACCACTTTTAAAATTTAAAATGGTGTAGTTCAACACGATGAACAACGCTAACTCTATTTCGTGAGTTTTGCATCTGGACCCCTCAGTTCCATCATATCATATTCATATTATTTCGATGCTAGGACGTCGCGACGCCAAATCTTTTAAGCATCCTAGCAATAAATATCGCGACACTTAACATTTAAGCGATAGTCTGGAGTCTAGGAGTGTACATATATAGATGGAATTTTGTATTAGGCCTAAATCAGTTTCTGCAAAAAAAATATCGGACAGTGGTATAATAAATAGTGGTATATAACTAACAAAATTTGACTGTCACACAGTGGGGTACGACGCCAGGAAACGTGGCATTAAATAAATTTCGATTCATACAAAAGAACTCTTTAAATAATCTTTTTATTCTCTTAATTATGCACAAATTGAATAATTTAAATAGCCTGTTTCTGTATAATTCCTTTTAACCATACAGTGTCCACCGTAAAGATGATATTTTAAAAACATTCTACTGGGGGTTCGTTTTTGCAAAACAACCAAAAACTCTATTTTGACGTCATGTGTGATCATCGATTTGGTGGGTAATAAAAAAGTTGATGAGGGTAGCGAAAAGTGGGTCAAATTGGAAAGATATCGGAAAATTGTATTAAGAGAAATTGATCAGAATGCATCGGGGACCCCATATGCAATGTCTGAGGAAAAAAATAAAAAATACAAATTTTTATTTGATTATACGCAACACAGTCTGAAAAAGAAATTGGCTTATATTAATCGATTGTACATCAATGCATTTTTTAAATTTATAAGACCTATAGATTTCCGCATAGAGGAAGGGGGGGGGGTTGTACATAAGCAAATTCGCCTAACATTGACATAAAAATGTACCATTTAATATGTATTTAATAACCACCTATGTACGCGTGTCGTAATTCTTACTGTATATGTAAATAGATAAAAATGTAAACGTAAGTGACAAGAAAGTACCTACATTAAAAGTTCGATAATGCGAAAAAACATACCAAAAGGTCATTTATATTATCGGTTCTGTTCACGACATTGAAAACCATAAATAATATGTAATCAGAAAAAATAATATTTACGGAAATATAATAATATGGACATATACATTGTTGTAAAGTAAATAAGCTATACTTGAAACATTCAGATATTGATAAATAGTGTTGGCCGATCGCGCCGCAATTCAGCGGCGCGTGGCGGGCGGGTCGTTGATTTCAGTCGTTTCTCCCGACCGTCTGGCAGACTCTAGCATTATTATTAGTAGAGTTATATGTCACAGTATTTCAGGCAGAGGTACATGCAGTTGAGATATGCTTAAGGGAGAATATTGAAAGAGGATATAGAGGGAAACAATCCTCATACACTCTGACAGTCAGCTACAAGCTACAAGCTTTAGCATGTAAAAAAATAAAATCAAAATTGGTCTGGGATTGCCTAGAAACCCTCCAAGCTCTGGCAAACCATAACAAGGTAATACTTAAATGGGTACCAGGACATAAAGGGGTCGAAGGCAACGAAGAAGCAGATACCCTAGCGAGAAAGGGCTCTGCAACGACACTCATTGGTCCTGAACCAATGTGTGGTATACTAAAGTCCTCAGTGAGGCTCTGGTTGACTCGGTGGAAAAATAAAGAACACCAGTCTTACTGGAACCACATACCAGGACAAACAAACAGTAAATGGATGGTAAAAAACACCATCAAAAGTACTGACCGACGAGATTCTGCGTTTAAGTAGAAATCAGATAAGGCTTGTCACGGGACTCATAACCGGGCACTGTCACCTTAGGAAACATCTACACAGAATGGGCATATATTTAGATGAACCTATTTGTAGACTGTGTAATGAGGAGGATGAAACATCCCGACACATTATACTAGAGTGCCCAGAACTAACACACTGGAGATACGGTCTTCTGGGAATAGAAAACCCCCAGGGAGGCCTTTCCAAAGAAAAATCTTGTGAAAAGGCTACTAAACCTCATAAAGGTAACAAACCTATTCACATGAAATAACGATGTAAACTGGAAATACAATAAGCCTGAAGGCTGCAGTGTTGGAGGCAAAACAAACCCCAGACCAGAAAAAGGAAAAAAAAAATGGGGGGGGGGGGGGGGAGGGGGGGGGGGGAAAGGGGGGTCGCCATAAAAAAAAAGAATTGAAAAAAAAAAAAAAAATATTAAAAAAAAAAAAAAATTTTTAACCTTCTAACACTATTTTGAGAAAAATTGCCCCCTGAATTAAATTAAACACCTAACTTGGTTAAAGGGAATATCCAAAAACGGGGGAGGTTTGGGAGAAACTTTGTATCTTCAGATCAGTTTTCATAGTTGTCTCCCGAGGGTCTTGTTCGCTGTGGTGAAAATATGTGCTTATATTTTGAAAACGACCGTTCGACATCTACTGATGTAATACAGGCATAATTAAAATTCCCTTTCTGCACTCACTTAAGGGGTTACCTGCAGTCACGCGCTTACTCTGGAGCTCATTTTTGACATTTTTGTTCTCTGAAAGTGTGCAGAAGATTAAAACAACAATTAGTACGTTTACATACTTTATTCTTAAACTTTATTCCCGAATTTTTATGAACATATATAGTAAAAAATGGCGGAATTATGGCCTGTCGTCGGGAGCACGTTTTCTCGGTAGGGATGCGCGGTGGACACGATTTCTTGGCAACCGGTAATCAGAAACAAACAAGCAAAGTTGCGCTTTATTCTACATCGAATCGAATTAGTGATTGAACGTTGGAAATTAATTTACGGCGATTCTACGCAAAATGGCGACCGTTTGAAAAAAAGAGCTGTTTTTTGGCCTAAAATTCGACCCTTGTAACCTTAAAAAATTATTAAAATTTAATTTTATTATATTAAAAATTAATATTTAAAAAAAATAATTTTGTTCAGAAATTAAAATCAATTACGTTCAATCACGAGCCTATGTTATCGCCAACAATTCCAAAAAAATCTCATTAAAATCCGTTGAGGAGCTTGTCTGTAATCCTATCCACCGATTTGGAAAACGTCGTTTCGAGAAAAACGCTGAGCTACACTCAACATCCAATATCCGAACTTTTCCGTTCCGCAAACTTCCACATTTCCGAACTCTCGTCACCTCGGGATAACCGGACTGCTGGCGCATGCGCAAAGGGGTTTTTCTGGCTCATTCTAGTGCTTTGCTTTGTTTTTTAGGTTTTTATGCAAAATGTAATACATACATACATACATGTGTACATGTTAATAAAATAACGTTTTTTTAAACAAAAAAGGAATGTCAGGTGCAAAGGAGAGAGTATCAGGTAATTATTTTTAATTCAAAGTAAAGGTTTGTTTTATTGAACATTTTGTTGACGTAACCTATAATAATTTAAAACTGAAATGAAAAATGCAGAAAATATTATTTTAAGAAAACCGTATACAAAACAAACATTATTGTCTGTTTATTTGCAGAGAAAAAGAGCGTTAAGACTAACCTTGGAGCAAAAGCTGGATTGATAAATCACCAAAAAATGGTGTTAAAAATGTTACCTATGTAAGATTACAATATTTTAATCTATGCAATTTTAAGAAAAAAGAAATTTACTTGTCGGAGTTGAAAAAAGACGAAAATTGGGTGGACGATTACAAAAAAAGTACCGGTACTTATATACCCATTTGAAATAAGTGTTTTCCACTGGTTTTAAAAGAACTCTTTAGAACTGTCTCAGGTGTGCTGCTGAGGAAGGGCGATTTCCTTTATAATTCTTAAATCAAATTTTATAAAATCCATTATTTTTTACATTTTTCTATTTTAAATTTCCGGTTTTTGTGTCATAGTTCGTTGTTAAATTCGAAATATTGAAAAAAGTTCGGAAATATCTTTCGATATGTGGATGTTGAGTGTAGTTTAGACACGGCGGAAACCGAGCGTTTCTAAAGCGCGAATTGAACCGCGAAAAAGTATACTGTGTTCAGACAGCGGCGGTGAATGTGCGAATATACAGGAGGAGGTACATACATACCTCAATTTAAAGATGGAAGTCGAAGAAGCAATAAGCGTGTAGTTGCTCTTAAAAAAAAAAGAAAAGAAAAAGGTAGTGTTGAGTTCATCCAGTATTAAGATGTCGGCCCTCACGGCTTATTTGTAAGCCTATATCGCAAATTAAGAAGATTTGGACCCACATTCTTTAACTATTTGAGAATGACTAAAATAATTTGACGAATTACTTAAATGACTTCCATACTTTCGCACTGTGACATTTTCCAAAAATCGATTTTTCAAGTTTTATGACTGCAGGTAACCCCCTTAACGGATCTGTTGATGCATATTTAATTGGCTCATTTATTTCGTCATGTATAACTTGTAACAGCGAATTTACTTCGTCCACTATTTGTAGTGACTCCGCTAACAACATACTGTTCTGTAATTTTTGTATGGCATCATACAAACCTTTATGGTTACTGTGAATAGTTTTTAAATCCGTTTCAATGGAGACATCTTGAAATTTGGTCTGGCTTTCCTTAATAGCTGTCAGTACAGAACCACCGTCGTGTTTTTTTAATGTACTTTTAATCCACTTTAGTAAGTCACTACGTCCAGTTGGTACATAGTTACATAACGTTGTGCGACCTGGTAACGGCATCTCTGGAGCGTCTTTGTTCCAGAACTCACGGAATGGTTGTTTATCGAGTAAATTCAGTTGTACATCACGTGTACTTATTGTTAGTATTAAAAGTAATTCGAACGTAACCTGGGCATACTCTCTATTTATTTTTATGTTTCACACTATTTATTTGTAAGTAAGGTTTCCTTACAAACCCTACACGTTACGGTCGCGCCTTCATCAAATAAATGTTCGAAATCACCGATGAATATATTCATTTTGTCAGCAAATGGTAGTTTTTAGGCGTTTGCACGTATGACATGTTATTATTAATATAATGTAATACCGACGCCGACGACATCAACACACCGAACACACTAATAATAATGCTAGAGTCTTTTAGACGGTCGGGCGAAACGAATGAAGCCAATGACTCGCCTGCCGCACGCCTCTATATTGCGGCACGAGCGGCCAACCCTAATTATTAGTGAGTTGGAGGGTTATATTTTCTATAACTATAGAATATATTTATCTATTTCTATAGCTATAAAAAATTATCTAATGCTACAAAGTTTTTTAGGAATAATAATAGTAATAATAATATATTTATTTGCATGTTGTATACATAACATGGTAACACTTAAACAAAGTTGCTTGCTGACTGAAACAAAGTTGCTTGAAATCTCGGCCTTTTTTAGGAAATTAATAATCTGTTACACACACACAAAAATTAATTTTCTATAGAGTTCGACAATTTAAATTTTAAACATATTTTTTATAGCAGACATAAAATTAGGAGAGAAGAGGAAAAAAAATGTAATTTCAGTTATTGAGGTGTTGTTTTAGTTTGTGTTTAAATTAATTTATTGATAAGTTCTTTAAATGTGCGAACAATCTACGAAAAATGGTTAGTCTTGTCTAACTAGTTAGTTAAATTGCTAATCTTCTTCAGTTCGTGATAGTACTGTTAACCAAGCTAAGACATCGTCAAGCTCATTAAGATGGTAAGTTTTACATACACGGTAATAAGACATACACGGTTATAAAATGTAAATGTACTTTTTTACTATATTTAATACTTTTTTTACTTACTTTATTACATTATGATACGTACGTATGGTCCCGCGGCACATTTCGGCCAACTGTAGTAATGATTATATGACGAAATCGTGTAGATATGTTTACGTTAGTCAGCTGTTCACAATAGCGACTGTTACTTACTTAAAAAACTTATCTATAATTAAAATGCGGTTGTAATTTAAATGAGATTTTTATTAGCCTTCGTTCTATCTGGGCCCATCAATTTATTTTTTTTCGAAACAGTTGAACTGAGCAAGCCAAAAGGTTATCTCATTCAAACGCGCATAGGAAAGTAGTGATGTATCTGAGGTTAAAGGGTTAATATCGGGAGATAAGAGGTTACTTCCATGTAGATATATATATATATATATTTTTTCTTTTCTTATGGGTTATTCTTCATCTTCAAAAGCTCGTATACATTAACCTTTAGACTGCCGGCATTTTCCCTTATAAATGGATATTTTTGAGGGCAAAGTTTATATATATATATAAACATCTAATACATCTAGAGTAGTTGGCGAGGTCACGGGTGGCTCATATGTATATGAGTCAGGCCGGCTGGCAACGGTCGGGCCAATGTTAAAAATTTTCAGATTGTGTAAATTACTATATATTTATTTTTAACCGAATGTGCTTGTTATTATAATGTAATAAGCTACCAAAAACACTCTAAAATATATTTAGTCACCAATAAAACCACTCAAAAACGTGAAAAAAGATCAGTTCAGTTACACTGAAATAATATTTTTTTCTTCATCCCTACACTTACATATTTTCATACATATATATTTTTTATACTTATATATTTATATAGTTATAGGTAGAAATTCAATGTTTTACATTCGAATTCAATCGAACACATTATATTCAATCAAAATTATGTATCGCTAAAAAAAATATTATTTATCCTAAATACAGTAATTCAAGTAAAAAACTAATAATTATTCTATGTAAAAAAATTTTAATTTGAAATAACCCATAAAAAGTCAATAACCGTTCAATAAAGAATTTTGAAAATATCACCCCTTTCGCTAGGGGTGGTTTCGGCATCTCAATCAATTGCGGAAAATTTTAGGGTACATTTTACAGATTTTACAGCGTGGTTAAAAAAAAATCGTGTAAAAAGTCAATACCCACCTAATAACGAATTTTTGAAAATTTCACCCCCTCGCTAGGGGTAGTTTCGGCATCTCAATCAATTGCGGAAAATTTTTAGGATACATTTTACAGATTTTACAGGCTATTTACTAAAAAAATACAGTAAAAAGTTACAATAACGAGTTTTTTAAATATTTCACCCCCTTGCTATGGGTAGTTTGGGTACTTCGATCGACTAGAAAGAATTTCAGTTGTATCCGTTAGAGATCAGAGAGCCTATTAAATGGGAAAAATTCACTATAATATCTGTATTCATCACTAAAACTATTATTTTTTTACTGTCCCATATATGAGCCAGCCGACAGTCTAAAGGTTAAGAGTTACCATACTACGTACATATGTGGATATTAAATATATGTATATTAAATGGTACATTTTTATGTCAAGGTTTTGCGAATTTAGTTACGTACAACCCAGCCCCCCTTCTTAGCGGAAATCTAGACGTTGCCAGATCTAACTGTAACTCTGCATAATAGGTCTTTATAAAAACCCTATAAAAATGCATTGATGTACGATCAATTAATATAAGCCAATTTCATTTTTCAGACTTTTTGCGTATAATAAAATTTACTTTATCTTTTTCAACGTAACTATTGTGAAACAATTTTAAACAGCGAATATCTCTTTAAACATCTGAGCGCTGTGACACTGTGGTAACATGTCTATAGGATATTTGTTTGCACAACGCGAAACAAGACTACGAAACTACGAACATTCAACTTCTCACTCTAGTTATTTTCACTGTCGCTATTTTAATATTAAAACATAATCATAATCAATATAAATATTCAATAATTCTATAAATCTTTATATCTTTTATCCCTTTATTTTTAATACTCACATTTTTTTTTTAATCTTATTATTGTTCAATTTTTCTACTGCCTCCGGGCGTTTGAATTCAAAAATTTTTTCATATATTTATTTTAATAAACTATTAAATCTAATAAATTATAAATAAAATCATTTCATATTCAATAAAATAAATTTTTATAAAATATTTAAAATTCAATCTCTTTTTTTTATATTTTTATTTTCTTTTTTTTATATTCTTTTGTTTTTTTTTTAATTTTTTTAAAAAAACATTATAAAAATTTTTCTCCCTCGGTTTTATATTTTTACAAAAAAATAATATTAATTTTTTTTAAAAAATACTTTACTAATTTTATATTTTTTTTTTTTTTTTTTTTATTTTTTTTATAAAATTACTTAATAAAAATTAAATTTTTTTTATATTCTTTTCATTTTTAATTTTGATTTTAAACAAAACTACGCTTTGTATGTCCTCGTCTATATCAATATTTTGAATTAAATCCTTTGATGCGTCGTTTGATACTCGTTGGACCATCTAACCAAAATATATTTTTCCAATTCACAATAACTTCCACATACTGTGTTACGGGTAAATTTTTGTAAAACATTCTCTTCTGGATGTTGCTTCCAATACACAGTAAGTACCACATACTAGGTTTCGCCTATATTTTACTATTGAAAAATAGCATTTGTTTTTTTGGCCACCACCAGGTTTTGGTGTGGAAACCAAAAATTGTATTGTAGATACTGTGTTTTGCCGAAATATATGTGCGTAACTATGAAAGATATTCGTTTTCTAGGTAGTGCAATAGACGCGGAATAAACACAGTACCTGCTCGGAGTAAAAAATGAATTTTTGAGACAAATGTTGGATACTGTGTTTTGAAATGTGGCAGCCGAATTACAGTAGCAACTTTTTCACCTTCAATGTACTCCCCTTGGCGATCTCTACACCGCTCCATAAGACTTTTCCATTGTTGAAAGCCGTGCTGGAAGCCCGCTTCTGTCAGCTGTTTCAGAACCTCCGTCGCTTTTGCTTTAACCGTTTTCACACTTTCGAATCTTATCTCCTTCAGCGTCACCGTGTCTAACAAGCCTGGATCAGTGTCAATGTTGTTCAGAATGTCAGCGCCAATGTTCATTCCTGATTCCTTTTGCTAGGGAGTGCATTTTGCATTTTTGCGCAAACTTTGCGCATGTTGAACGATTCATGCAAAATCTAGCGAACACATTCTTTGTCGATTCCTGTTATTTCAAAAGCCCTCGGATGCTTAGACGACATTCTTCGCGGATTAATTTACCAATTTTTTCAACGTTTTCGTCCGTTTTTTGACGTCGAGGGCCGTCCGGGGCGCGGATCGTTTTCGGTCGTTTCACGTCCCTCTTTAAACCGTTTAAACCATTCAAAAACTTGTGTGCGGGATAAACATTCATTCCCGTACACTTCTTTTAACATTGCATAAGCTTCTGTAAAAGTTTTCCCCAGTTTAACAAGAAACTTGAGATTAACCCGTTGCTCCATCTGAACACTTAACATTTTTTTCGATGCGCGACTGCTACAGTCAAACTGGCTTCTCCAGCGAGCTCCAGGGTGGGGAAAGTATCACCAGACACAGTTCTGTTCAAACTTGTCGCGACACGCTGGCAGTGCGCTTGTAGCAGCATCAGTTCGGTTGTTTATTAGCCACACCTCATACACGTGTCAAACGTCACACTCGTATGTTATATGATTTTACTTTTCATACTCGTTACGTAATTTATAACAGTAGGCCATATTTTTCAATGAAGCGTTGAAAATGGATCATAAACCGTAAAAAAAACACTATATTTTTACTGATTGTTATGGAAAATTAAGATAGAACGTAGAAACAAAACAGTGATAGTCCTGCATTATACCTCAACTCAATTTACAATGCAATTGTTACCTGCTTATTGTTAGATAAATTCCCCCTTATCAGACACTGCAGAATTCAGTGGCGGCTGGTGGAACTTGAGATCCTCGGGTTTTCGTAAGGAAGCATAGGACCAACTAACTTTGTAAAAAATAATTTATATTTTAGCGATATTTCCGCGATTTGTAGGCGGCTTCCGGAATGTAATTTAAGGTGTCCTTTGAGAGCGGTTTTAAGTTTTGGAAAAAGAAAAAAGTCTGGGGGGGGGGTCGGGACTGTAGGGCGGCTGAGGAATCGTTGAAATCCAGTTCTTGGCGAGGTATCTGCTCACCACGAAGCAGGTGTGACTTGAAGCATTGTCGTGGTGAGGCTTCCACTCGGCGGCGATGGCTGGCCTCACTCAGTTGACTCTTTGTCTCAATCTTTTGAGCACTTCCACGTAAAAAGCACGCTGCTCAATTGATTTCTGAATTTCGGAGCTTTGACAGAGTTTTATCACAGAGTATAGAATTTCCATTCTAAATTGAAAATAGGTACTTATACGAGGACTTATCAGTTTACTAACACTTTATATGGAACTAAATACGCGTTTCTATACTAATCTTTACCCGTACAGGCCGTATCGTAGTCCACGTTGTCTTGACGAGCGCCTGTCACGTAAGAGTTGGGCGGAATCTACACTTCATTGGTCATTGTCGCTACTCTGTTAGGGGGAAATATGTCAGCAGACAGTGCATACACACATACAGTCGACCCAGTCACTACGCTAAGTCATACCTATCTTTGACCGACTTGTATACAAAAAAAAACGTTGTTTTTGTGAGTGTTTTGCTGCCTTATATTCTGTGCGCGTACAATAACTACGAAGTGGGTTTTTAAAAAGGTTTAAATTATATAAAATTTTATTTATTTGCGTCATAATTCAATCATTAAAAAATCGCTATTTTTAATCAATACGTCTTTTTTTAAACATGGCTTTCTGGAGGCCTTTCGAAACGGATGAAAATAACGTAGCTTCAGATATAACCAGCGAACATGTCGAAACGGTCGAGTACGATGAATTTAAAAATAAGGACTTACATTGTCAAAGTCAGCGTATTATTTTAAACATATATGAATGCCTAAAACGTTACTAATTCCTTATTATTACCTATCCCTAAAATTTATTATGCGAGCACGCTCATGGAATCATAAAGTTGCACCGCTTTTTTTGTTCCCCAGGCGTATTTATCATTTTCAATTCAGAATAGATGGACTATACACTAAAAAGACGATGCTGCCCAAAAATATTGGTTGCAGACGACTGCCCAACCCACCGTTTCTAAGCTTAGACTCCCCACCACTAAACCCGCCAGCTGCGAGCGTGCCGGGAAGTACAGTCGTGTGAGGAAAAAAATGAGTCTCATTACTTTTTATACAAGCCCTGTATAATGCAGATAAATATAAATTTAAATTTATTTTGCCCAACCGTCGATACGCCTATGCTCTTCTATATCGCAAACTCTCTATCTGCGAGTTTCTGATATAATAGAAAAGCACCCAAGTACTAATCGGTCACTTTCAGTAATTAAAAAAAAAAATCAGATATACATATTTATTTACATATCATCGCTTTAGTACAGTTTTGTTCGATGTAGCGAGAAGCGTACGATATCATTCCGCTCGGTTCAGTTCTGTCTCAGCAGACTATGAATATGTTAGAATCGGTGGTGGGCTTCAACATAGCCGCTATGGCCGTTTTGGCCGTCCTCAAGTATGACGTGGCCAACACCATCTACGGATCGTGCCAGCTCTTCATGGTGCTGCAGTTCACCTACATCATCATGATCTTAAAAAGGGTAAGTCAAGGTTGTACCGTAGCGGTTAATTTTTAAAGGGGATTTTAAAAAAATGTGGCGAAATATTTAAATGAACCTTAAAAAAACGAATTTTAAGCGTGCTCTGTCCATGAATATAGACCGTGACAGAATTTACATGACAGAAATTGCCATTGACCTTTTTTAGATTGGGTCGCATTATTAATGGACAGTTTATGGACACTCTTTAATTGCTGACGGGGTTTTAAGCCCGTTCAGAAAATGGATTTTCGTGCCTAGTAAAAGTCCCATGGTTTTCGAAATTTTTTGAACCTTTATTATTTTTTAATCGGTCCTCTCCAACTTTGGCAGCATACTTTCTCGAAAATGGCCTATCTAATATTGATTAAAAAAATGATAGGTATATTACATGCTATTTATTTCTTTACAAATAAATATTTTGTCATTAAAACTGAAAAGGAGCTAATTGTACTTAAATTCAATTTTATTTAAAATCAGCTCACTCCCTGATTTGGTTGAAGATAGCATGTAGAAAACTCTTTGTTTCTTTCAAAAGAACACCCTAGTTCCTACAAAATCCTGAGTTGCTGACCTTAGGACTATTTATTTACTTATTTTTTAATGTTTCGGAAACCATGGGACATTTTCGAGTCACGATATTCCATTTTTTGGACGGGTTTGACGTCCCTCATCAGCAGTTAAAGAGGTGTCTATTACTGGACGCCTGGTATATGTACACTGTGTTGATATGAGTTTAAAATTACCACTTTATTTTCATATACGTAAAGTCTGATTTAAAAAAAAACATTCTTTATTCGCGGAGGTTGAAAGTAATGCGGAATACATTTTATCGCAATCAATAATAATACCCAATATAAACACAAACCCAAACGAGCTTTTCACTAACACTGAAACACTACTTTTACACATTATTAAGGATTTTAATTATCTCCTGATGATGCTAATATGGTTGGCGAGCCCAGTAAAGTTTGTTTCTACGGCGCAGATTTGAATTCCAAGTTCAATAATACGACAATATTATCTGGATAAATTTAACAATCGTATTTATTTGCGTCAAAAGTCTTACGTATTATGGCATTGTTATAATTGTGAATACATAGAAGCCTAATATTTTACTTTTTACCGCCTTTATCTATTCATAAAAATAGTTCTTATTCTACGCGCTTCCATACTCGTATCTATGATATTTCAAAATCTTGTAGAATATTTGGTTTTTCACGAGGATAATATACAGTAAGCAACGAAAGTTGTCATACACCCACTTGAAGTTTGCTTAAATTCTGATAATTTTGTAATACAGCATTGATTTTTTTGCTTCTAACAGGATTATAGCTTGTGATATTCTGCGTCTAATAAGCCGAAGTTGAAGGCGGTATGTCGATTGTGTGAAAAGATATCGCTAAAAAAGTAAAATTGCAATGTTTTCAAAAGAAACATAAATAACTTCGAAAATAGTAAATCCTTTTCGAAGTTGTTGGATTTGTATTAAAGGGACAGTGTATCTATTGGACTAACTGAGTCATTTTGAAAAAATTTTTCCTAGACATGAAAAAATCTAAAGTTGAACTAAAAATATCACGAAAATTCAAAAAAGCCCTGTACACATTACTCCAACAAAAATTTGGGATTAATATGCCTCTAGATCTCCCTGTGTTTTATTAAAATTTCAGAAACAGTGATTTTTACGAAAACGATCTAAGGATGGTAGAACTTTGAATTGTCGTGATATTTTTGGTTCAACTTTAGATTTTGTTCATGTCTAGAATTTTTTTTTCAAAATGACAGTTGGTCAAATAGATACACTGAAGATTTCCATTTAATACAAGTCCAACAACTTCGAAAGGGATTTACTATTTTCGAAGTTATTTACGTTTCTTTGAAAACATTGAAATTTAACTTTTTTAGCGATATCTTTTTCACACAATCGGCATACTCGTTTCAGCTTATTAGACGCAAGATATCACAAACTAATCCTGTCAGAAGCAAAAAAAATCAATGCTGTAATACCAAAAAATTATCAGAATTTAAGCAAACTTCCAAAAAGTGGGTGTATGATAACGTTCGTTGCTTACTGTATTTCTAATATTTTTAAAATTCTATTGTTTTCAAGTTTTGTGCGTACATAATAATTCATGAGTACCATAAAAGTTGATACATCATACCTTTGGTCCTCTCAAAAAGTTGATTAAAACAAATTGTTAATTGCGTTTATTGTACTAGTATTAATGGACTATTTACATTTAACCAATATAAGAATTTTTCCATTATTTGAGTGATTCCATAGCCAGGACAAAGTCACATTTTGAGTACAATAATAAACTTTTGTACAGAGCGTGATTGATAACAAAGGAGTATGTACTTATTGATTTCAATATGCAAAGATAAATATTATTTATACTTTTCCATAGCGTATACCTATTAATTGTAAGTTAAAAAATATTTGTAGATATTAAAAACATAAGTATATCTAATATCTATGTTTATGTACACACATATGTATATGAGGTGCTCAAGAACTGAAGTGGATATTGTAGCACCGAAGTTCAAAATACAAGTGCATTAATAATGAATTTAACCATATTTAATCAGTTCGTTAGCAACTATGTTTATTTATAATAAAACGGTGTACAGACAGGGGCACGGATTTTTTTATTTCGCATTTGATGAAATTATTGATGTATGACAATATGATGATATTGAACACTTAACAACAATCGACGCAACTATTAAAAAAGTGTCCCTCTGTAGTATGGGCCTCACTTTTCCTTATCCGCCCAAACCTCTGCTACTATTTTTTAGAGATTACAGATCCTTTAAAAGTAAATAACCAAATCTTATTTTCTATTATTTGTTATTTAAACATAAGCTAACTACTAATATGTTTTTGAAAAATGACATTTTATTAAGCTATAACCAGTACGGAACGAGCTTAACTACCTTACGCCCGTAATAAAATGTAACTTTTCACTTTTATTTCTCTTGCACATCGAAATCAACTTTGCTTCTATCGAATTGGTTGGCTAGTGTAATTTGAAATTCTGCTACTTTCGAAAGAAAACTGTCCGTTTTCAACTTTTTCAATATGGCGACCATAAAATGGCGCCTACACAAAAATATTTCTCTTAAAAATATATATATAAAATAGACCTCTGTCTGTGAAACATTTTACTTGCAAATATTAGCGAGCTTTACATTTAATGATCCGCTGAATCCAAATTTCGTTTTCTCAAAGTCTGAAGATGGTCGGAAAATGAGTAACGTTTTTTTTACCATTTTTGTCATTTTTCAACATATTGGAAAAGGGTTTTTGACCAAATTAACTAATCTATCCAGAATTTAAAAATCTTAGGGTCATGAGATTGGGTTATTATTTGACCATTTATTTTGTTACAATTTTCAGTTAAAAATGATTTTTTTGTTTCAGAGTAACTATTTTTAAGTTTTTCGACACGTCAAATTCGATTTTTTGGCATTTGTTGACCAAACTTTTCACTATTTGACCATTTTTTGATTATAATTTTCAGTTAAAAAGGATTTTTTGTTTCAAATAAACTATATGTATATTTATCGACATGGTGACTTAGATTTTTTGTTTCTTTCATGCAATTAATTTACTTTCATAAAACTAACTTAGTTCCAAACCTAACAACTATAACTATATATAACTAATTATGTATAACTAACTTAGCATAAAGCTTTGGCTGTAGGTTTTGGGCAAAGCGCCTTAGACTATGTTAGCTTAAAAGTTGTTTTTGTTAAGTTTGGTACTGAATATCTTAGGTTATGTTATGTTAAAAGTTGTTACTATTAGTATTATAAGCGTTAGAGTACATTAGGCTTAATTTTGTTAGGTTTAGGACTACAAGCCTTAGGCTATGTTCGGTTTTTGTTAGGATTCGAACTAAGTTAGAAATTTTATGAAAGTAAATTAATTGCATGAAAGAACCACAAAAATTGAAATCGCCATGTTGATAAACATAGTACTTCATAAAATAAAAATAGTTGGTTCTCTGAAACAAAAAATAATTTGAGACTGAAAATTATGGTCAAATATGCCTAAATGCAACTTAGCAATCCATTCAATCCCAATCAACAACTAATCTCTTCACGAACCAAAAATCAAATTTGTCATGTCGACAAAGGTAAAAATAGTTAATTTGAGACAAAAACCTTTTAGGTTGAAAATTATAGTCACCAAATGGTCAATGATTGGCCCTATCTGGCATCACCTTTAATTTTTTAATTTAAAAAAAAATCGAATTTTTCGCCACATCGACAAACATAAAAATAGTTATATAATAGTTATAATTAATAATTGAACTTGGAAGGGATTTCTCCTTTGGAAGGGACGTCTAGAATCTATTAAGCCAATATTGTTTTTATTCTTTGAAACTAATCCTTATCCAATGCCTAATCTTTGATTAACGAGATTGCGTAATTGAATATTACGTTGAACTGTTGGTGTCTTCTACAGATAGGTGTTTTACTTGCCTTTGTCCTTGTATTATGAAGTTGTCTCTTAACTTGTCCAGTAACATTTTAATGTTACAAAGCGATACCTATCTGTCGAAGGTATGTAGTTTCCTAGCAAACTACGTTCCTAGATTTGCTTCAGTTTGATTCTTCTCCTTATTCAGATATACTAAGAATCGCAATAACGATTGCTTGGCGCCTGATATTTCTAATCAGCAGAAAAAAAAATAACATGAAATTTTACATTTTCGAGTGAAATGGCCGTTGTCTTACGACTTCGGTGCTTTCCAGGTATTGTCGTGTATGATGAAAAGTTTTTTGTTTAGCTTTATATGTTAAATTCTATTTGACTCAACGTTTCATATTATCTGGTTCGGAAGGTGTTTTTACTAGTTATTATGTGTACAAACTTGTAAAAGAGGCCGATTTATTTTATTTATGAAAGTCCATTTTTGGGTTTTCTGATTTTCCTAGGAAGGATGAAAAAAGACATTATTTCAAAAATAGGTCAAAAAGTAGGCATGTGCGAGATTTACAATTTTCGAGACAGGGCAGGGACGAGATTCTCAGTCAGTAGAGATTTCTCGAAATTCCGAGATTTCTCGAGATCACGAAGATTTCTCGAGATCGCGGGATTTCTCGGATAGCGAGATTTCTGATACGAAGATTTCTCGAGATACCTAGATTTCTCAAAGGGAGATAGATGAAATTTCTTGATTTGAGATATTGAAGTTTCTCGGAAAAAGAGGTGAAATTAATGTATTAATACTTATTACACTTTGGTTTCACATTTTGGTTTAACAGCATTAAGGAATCGGTCATCGATTTCAAAATGCTGAGTTCAATTTTTAATTTGTATCGATCGAGCGTCGGTGTAAAGCTCGATGCGTATGTAAAAATTACGTTACGAGACGTAACAGTTCCTAATTGAAAGATTGTCTCCGATATTTTCCTTAAGTTTCTTATTTTGAATATTCTCCGGGAAATTTCAAGTAGTAAATGAATTTTGGGATTTGAGTAATCTCGGTGTTTTTAAAAATCTTGAGATTTCAAGAAATGTCGGAATCTAAAAAAAATTGGGATCTCAAGAAATCTCGGAATATCGGAAATCTCGGGATCTCAAGTAATCTCGAGATCTCAAGAAGTCTCAGAATCTCGAGAAATCTCGGAATCTTGAGAAATCTCGACGGACCGAGAGTCTCGGTGCTCGTCTCGTCTCGTCTCGTCTCGTCTCGTCTCGTCTCGTCTCGTCTCGTCTCGTCTCGTCTCGTCTCGTCTCGATTTTTTTCTCGTCTCGAGGATCGAGATCTCGAGATTTGCGAGATCTCGCACATGCCTATCAAAAAGCTTACATTACAATTACTTATTTTAACCCTTTCAGTCACGCCATGTGATAAAAATAATTTAAAATTCTTACATACTATAGAGTATAAGTGAATATTTAAAATTTTAGTGGTGGTTGATTCAAGTGTCTACAATCTACTGTATATGATCTACACGATGTCCTCTTTTAGGGACAGTGTGCGTTGGAGGAGGAAAATTGTAGAGTAGAAGTAGGCTTTTGTAAAGTAGAAAAAGTGGGTAGAACTGGTACTTCGGTAAAATCTTGAACAAAAACAACGAAACAAACACTTTTAAACACCACTTGTTACCTCATGCACTGTCCTAGGAATGATTTGAGAACTAATTTGAGATGTGTAATTTGAGATGAGATTTCAGTACTTTGAAACTTCACCAATAAATTGAGGTACTGGAACGTATTAGTAGTAGGTATATACATCATGTATGTCCCCTCATAGGTACAATATGCATTAAGTCTTCAATTTGCTATTTCAAGATCATAAGACTTGTTGAAAAATGACGTCTCTGTAGGCGGACACTGTGACTGAAAAGGTTATTGTGACTGTTACCCGTGTTTACTATTAACTATGTGTAGACGTTCGTCTAAAATATTTCAAAGTCAATAGTATAGAAGACGAAATTCATTATAGCAATAATAAAATTTATTTAAATTTTGTTACATAATCGTGTACTTAACTATATAAATAATATTTATTTCCAGGTAAGAGACAAAACACATTAAACTAAGACTATTTAATGAACATAAAGAGATATTTTAGTGTTTAATTTAGCATCATTGTGGTCATCTTTTTCATCATGTGTCGACATATCATTTGCGTCGGCATGTTACAAATATATTTTTATATGTTCGTTATTTAAGTAGTTTAAGTAGTTATTTCGGTGACGTTTAATACTGGGTAAGACTTTTAAATTATGTAAATTACTGTACATTTTGAAAATGAATCCTCAGTATTATACTGAAGATTCGAGTTATTCTATTTGAGTTGAGTTGAGTTGAAGTTTTCTGTTGAAAACGGTAAAAAACATCGAAGATATAATAATTTTCTCTTAAATAGTAGTGAGCCATTTTTTAAATACCCAAACGTTCAAAGGCAAAAGTGAAAGTGTTTCATAATAGTTATGAAAGGTAGTTTCATTTTAGAAGAATTACTTTTTATATCCACTTTTTATAACCATTAGACTACCCCGCAAGATTTTGCCCCTGGACAGTGAATAGTTGTTTCCGAAGTATTTTTTTCCGCCGAAAACAAATCCGGGAATTCAGAATTGCTCTATTACGTCAGGTTTTTGAGATATTCTAACCTAAAAGTGCAAAGAACACTGGTTTTTGACATATTTCAGGTTATATAGCACCGCGATTTTTTTTCCCAAAAACTATGTGTGGGATGTACAAGTCTTCCTCTTTCAAATGCCGTCGAGTTTGCTCAAATATTTTTTTCGCCGATATCGCATTTTGAAATTTTTCGTGTTTGTGATTTTCACAAACAACTCATTAAAGACACGTGTACTTATGTATATCAAAAGATTTTTTATTAAAAAACGTAAAAAATAACAAAAAACCAACAACAAGTCAATATTTTCTTATATCAAAAGATCTGCTCGTTCAGAATCTAAGGTCAGATTTTCAAAAATTTTCTAAGAAAATTCAATATGGCCGACCTGAGTTGACTAAAATTACAATAGGATCTATGGAACTTTCACGAACTTTTTTTTAATGAAAAAATGGCGTCTGTATTTAGATTCTTTTGTATACTAGAAATTTATAATAATATAAAAATAAAAATAAAGGTTAATAACAATAATTATATTCCTCATGGCGGAAGCAATATGGCGTCGAAATTGCGAAATTACGTTAAAATAAATGAGTATTCGATTGAGGCATTCATTATAATCATAACATAGTATAAAACAAAGTCGCTTCCCGCTGTCTGTCCCTACCTATGTATGCGTAGATCTTTAAAACTACGCAACGGATTTTGATGCGGTTTTTTTAATAGATAGAGTGATTCAAGAGGAAGGTTTATATGTATAATACATGCATAATATAGTAGAGAAACACTGATAATTTTAGAGGTTTCTAATGTGATGTAAATAAACACATTTTTTTGCGCTTACATTGCAAACGCTGGCTGAACCCGACGAGATAGATCAAAATAATGTACTACAGTATTGTACACCTTAAAAGGTCTACAAAAGTCCGCGATGGTATATGTCTATCTCTTGGGGATAACCCACAATAATCATTTTTTATCCTTTACTTTTTACGAGAAATATTGAGCTTATTCACAAGACGATTTTAAAGCAATACAGCATTAATCCTTATCCAATTAGGTACCTTAAATACATTGTGCATTTAATATGAGCAATATGGCCCTTTAACAGCATGTAATTTAAATTAATATTTTCGAAGATATTACAGATTTAAAATACAGGGACATTGCGGTTACGGCGGTACCGGCCGGCGGCGCGTGCCTTGTAACTGAGAATAACTTCAAAACAATGGTTTAATTTCATTAAACGTGTAAATAAAACTCTAAATAACACTAGACGTCAGACATACATCAGGCCACTCTCTTTCATAATAAACTTATTTCAATGTTAAACGGTTCATTCACTTCAGGCGATAAAAGCACAATTGGGTTAAGTTTGTTTACTTATTCGTTATTTTAATATGTATGTACGTACAGCTCGTACTATCCCAAAAGTATTTATATTCACTTGGTATGTTCTAAAAATATATATATATATTTCGCAAGTATTTTACATGCCGTTTTCAAGATCTACTGGTGAGGTTTACACTTTTTGATTTTTGGCGCAAGCTTCTATTGGCATTTTTCTGCTATTTTAGTAATCGTAGTGCTTAGGTGTTCTAGTAATCACTAGAGACAGGATCAGTTTTGTGCAGAACTAACAGTACAGGGTGGGCTTAAGAAACCAATTAATGTTGTGCAGAGGAGATAGATAATTAGGCCCAAGTACAGGCCCGGTACTTTTAGTCCCAGTTAAGGCAATTAACTTTTCACAGTCTTATCGCCTAGTTAATTAATCGGTTTTAACCGGGAGTAAAAGTACCGGCTCTACGACTTTGACTAAGAAATGGTTGGCGTTCCCGAATTTGTCAAACGTTTTGTGTTAGATAGAAATATAAAATAAGTTGAAATTTTTGGCAGCATAATAAGAAGATAAAACAGTACCAAAAATTTACGTCATCTCAGTTTTGAAATGATTTAGACAAATCACATTCAACGTGCAAGAGATAAATGCAATTCGCCGTTATGAGGATTAAAGATTTACTCATGTGACAATGAACCGCATTGTTTGCATAACTATAACGCAAGACAGTTGTCTGAAAACGAAGTTCAAATGTATAGAAATCTATAAACACGTAGAAATACTAGAATATGTAACGTTCAATACATGTAAAATTAGACAGATAATTAAAATATTTATGTGTATGTATGTACTCATACATAGGTGGTTTCTGATCTATAAACTTGTAGGTGTTGGGTAGAGTATTTTTTACATAGAAGATCCCAGTGGTCTGAGACGTAACCTTGTGACGTGCGACGTCACACATTATTTCATTTCAAGCGTTAAGCCGCGTACTGACTTGAATGTGCATGCGTTGAGTCGAGGCGCACGCACATGCGTGTGTATCGACTCAGTACATTTGTTTTAAATATATTTCCCCGCACGCATGTGTGTTGTTTCAGTCCTTTCCAGCCATTCGTGTGTTGAAATAATGGCAGAAGTTATTATTGCTGGTGCTGCGTATATAGTGATTTCAAATATATTAAAAAAAGAGAAAATTAAAAAACCAATATATATTTTTTCCAAATATACATTTTTTCCAAAAATAAGCATATTTTTTTATTTCATGTTCATTTTATGTATATTGTGTCCCCACAACGACTTACCTTTTCCGGTCCCAATTGTTTTCTTCCCCTTCACTTTTCTGTGCACGCAACGATCCCAATAAACTAGTCATTTTTTGTTTATAATTATTACATCTCGCGCTTAACTTTTCCGCTATTTCATCCCAAGCATCTATCTTCTTATTTTTAGAAGTGGAAGCAATGCTTTGCATCCCACAAAATGGGATGTTGTTCATACTAATCAATTAATTGCAAACAGTCTTCGTTAGACCACTCCCATTTTTATGAACTGTTAATCGCGCGACGCATGCACCGCAGACAAGTGTAGAATTACAAAAACCCGTCCACACTGAGCACACACGCACGATATATTTCCTTTGAGCGGAACAAGAGACCGACAGCCGACGGCTCGGACCATGTGCATTCGCGGCGACTCGCGAGAAGTTAAGCATGCGCTGAGTCGTTGCGAATGACACGTCCAGATTTGAATGTGCATGTGTATGCGCCTCGACTCAACGCATGCACATTCAAGTCAGTACGCGGCTTTAGCTCTAATGGATTAATTCGTTCAAATTTCATTCACCGCGCAATACGACACACAAGACAGGCTGGGGGCCTTACCTGTTTAAAAAATGCTCTGCATATTTCAAGGTTCTATGAGATGATATGTATTTCGGAAACGATTCCGAGCCGGACCTGCCTCAAAAACAGCAGGTGTTTCCACTCCTATAGTGGGTCAAACATATTGTCGGTATTATTCACGTTAAGCACGAAGCCATGTACCGGAATGGTCCTGCCTAAAAGAACTCGAAAGCAAGATATCCGTGGGTGATAAACTTTACACATGTTTTTATGTGCAAAAAAAAAATGTTTTGAAATTCCTATGCACAAAAATGATCCTGTCTCTAGTAATCACCTATAATATGATGTGGGTCCTATGCTTCGTTACGAAAATACGAGAATCTCAAACTCCACCAGCCCCACACTAGTAGACGTAGATATTATTAAAATATAACATTTAGAGATATTTGTATTGTACATATTCGCCACATAGTCTAGCTTTCTAGGTTAGTTTTTAAGTACAATCTCTAACAATGGACAATAGGTTTACAAAAAGTTCAGTGTTAAAAGCCTAGCTTAGAATTGTAGATATGTAAAAGGTTCTGTATTTAGAAAACAATTACCAATTCTTATGCTCTGCATTTACATCAAATTCACAGCAGAAAGGAAAAACACCATATTTTTAAAACTAATATTTGTAAGTTTTTTATTTTCAAAAATGTTCAACTCTTGATACTAAAGAAAATAGTTAAAAAGGAATTGGTTGTCGTTTATATTTTGACATTTACATGCAGAGTTTATTATACGAGATAATTGTTTTAAATGATCTATATGAATCTAAAAATATTTAGATCTTCATTTTGATTTCTAGTCACCATTCTGGTTTTTTCCTAACGCTCTTTGATTCCCTAAATTTCTTAACAGTATGTTTTAATTGTATTTTGGGTACATGTGTTGACGATACTCCTTGCCCAGGAGATTTGATGTGAATACAATAAACGAATTATTTCTTATTTTGCTTTTTCCAAATATCCTATGTCAAAATAACGAGCCATAAAAAAAGGTCATCAAAGATGGCCGAGCAAAAAAAAGATTTCTATTCTATTTTAACTTTATAACCTTATTTAATTGTCAGGGCTGTTACTTTATGTGACAGCTATTATATATTTTACAATTGTGACAGCCACTTGTCAAAAGTTTGACAACAACAAAGTTTCGCTTTAACCAAGAAGTCTAGAACTAAGGAGACCGAACTGTGACTTTTCGCTATATAACGCGACGGGCTAGAATATGTCCGTCTCCAGAGGCGCTGTAAACAGTTGTGTACCACGGTTTCCACGGTATAATAATAATAATAAATCACACCACAGAAATTGACATTCTCCCCCCTAAGAGTCATTACAACTGTGCAGAGGAGAATACACATGGAAAAGACGTAGGACACACAACCAAACCCTGTGACAGGTGCCAATTGCCACAGGCGGGATTCGAACCCGCGCGGATAATAGCTCTCGGAGTAATCGCCATCTTATCACCTGGCGCTTTACCCACTGAGCTATCGCCGCGGTATACAAATAGAAATCTATACGTATACCGTGGTTCTGTACTAATCTGTGCGCGTTAGAGGTTAGAGTTCGTGTGGTTAGGTTATGTGAATGTCCGTGGTGCGAATATGGGCAGACGCTCGAATATTTTTCTTTTTTTTTGCAATTACAAATTTTCGTAATTATCATTATTAAAATGTACTCAAAATATTTCATGTTACGTGCTACAACGTTAACAATACAACAAAAGAAAATATTTCATTTCATACTACATCAGTAATTTGAAATAATGTCAGGTTATTCTGACGCTTCGGAACGCTTCTTGTATCACATAATGCAACACAGCACTTTCGAACAATATTTATTTAACATTCGAATTGTATTTTTATTAAAGCCAAACGGCACGTAAGCATACTATGACATTTATGAAGTGTCATTAGTGACAGCTGACAGTTATTAAGTTTTATAGTTTACATACTTAGTCAATTTAGTTTATACACTAACTGTTAGTACATAATTGTATGGAATGACATATTAATTATCCTAGATGTCAAATGAATTATCTAGAACATTTTAAAAACTATAAACAGTGTTGTTGTTGCTAGAATAGAGTTAGTTGTGCTTCAAATTTTATTTTAAGATCGACAAGTTGATGACAAGAGTATTCACATGTGGTCCGCTGCTCATCACGTGACGTCGAGTACACCACTGTTTACAGCGCCTTCTGGAGGCGGACAGATTTGATCCCATGATACCGAACGAGTTCGGTCTCCTTAGTTCTAGTCTTCTTGGCTTTAACATAACCGCTATTTCCATCTCTCTCGTTCATAGCCATATTTGATGACGATTATTTTTTGAAAGTTCGTTATAATCAATTTCAAAGCAAGAATTAAACTTATTTCGGTGCTTTCAGAATAACACAAGAATATCTACCTAATTTTAATAAACGTCAAAACACGATATAAGTTGATTTTTTAGGGCACTCTAAAGCCCGACAATTTAAATCCAGTTATTAACTTTTGAATGGATTGTAAGAGTTCTTTCAGAGAAGTAGAAAATATACAGGGCGGTCCATTTAATATGAGATACGCTGCATTTCCTGTTATTTTTCATATCTATACATACTATATCTGAAGTTTGGTGTACAATTTTCTTGAAAACTCCATACTATACCACATTGGCTCGTTCCAACATGTACTGGAATTAGTTCAGAACCGTACGGAATGAGCGGAAATTGAAATTTGCGTTCCAACAGACACATAACTAATTCCGGTATTAGTTCAGAGAGATCGAACTAATTTGGTATTAGTTAATGGTGTTGGCACCAACCGAATTAAAATAGTTTCGATATTATAGGGCCCAACAAAACCTCTACCTCCTCCAACTAAACAAACCTCTTATATACAGTAAGCGGCAGCCTAATGCGTACATAGGTGGATATTAACAACATATTAAATGATATATTTTTATGTCATAGTTAGGCGAATTTACTTGGGCCAGCGGGGCTTGGTTTTGGTGGGGATTTTTAGCGGAAATCTAAAGAGCAACGTTGCGGCGAATCGTAGCTCAGGTCAGAGTCGGGCTCAGGTCACTATTATTGCAAATCGATACACAGAAAATACATCAGAATACATTAGTGAATATTCGAATAAATGTACTATGAAGCGTACTATTACACGACGGTATTTAGGTGTGGTAATGTCAGTGGTCACGAAAAATGAAACTTAAAAGGACTTACTAATTAAAACTCATAAATTGTTTGATAAAAATAGTAACATTACTTTTTAACTAGCGTATGATATTTTTGCGTCTTTTGTTACAGTTGCAGTTTTATTACAGCTGATTTTGTGTTACTTAATTAATTTCACCTTTAATCTGACGAAATATTAGAGTCTTCCTTGTCTCAAAACAGGTATTATGGGAGCAGGAATTTAGAACAGGTATACCCTGGAAAAACGAGTCTTCCTTCAAGGGCAGACCAGTTCCAAATATCCGTTTGGCAGATATAAAAAGTTGGCAAGTAAGACTCGAATATTTTGTCGGTTTAAAGGTAAAATTGATGAGGAAATTCTAATCAATTGTAGGGATACCGCAATTGTTTAACAAGAGACGAAGAAAGCAATAGTGTACTGCTATTACCGACTTGTGATCTATGGCAACAACACGGATCCTATATGCCCTACTTTTATAACTGGTCATAAAAAATCTAACTGTCATTATAACTTTATAACTCGTGAAGCAAATTTATTCGCATTTTTGGTCGAAATTTTTCGAGATTCGTGGGTAAGTTCTTTTAAGTGCCATGTTTCGGGACCACTAACATTACCACACCTAAATACGACTCCATTTTGTAATAGTTAGCCCCTTAGTACGTTTTAATTTTCTGTCAACTATCGTTTTGTAATAATAATGACCCGAGTCCGCCTCTGTTGAGATTCGCCGAAATCTGACGTAATCACCATCTTTATGTTAGTAGCATCTGCGCATGTCAAATCAAACTGCGACAGCGCTCGGGGACTCGCCTATTGGAAAATTTTTCGTTAAAAATGGCTTTAATATCCCTTACAGACCGACCACCAAAATACCATTTAATTATTTGAACTTTTTGGTCAATGTGATAAATATCCATTTTTATTTTTATGAATGTATGTAGTGTTTCTACGATACGCTCGTAATAACGCACTTTTCTAATCAGGCACTAGATCAGAATAAAATATAAAATGGTATTTCAAATTTTAACTCAAACAGCCCTACTAATAGACCGGATGCCTTTCATACGCCTGCGCTAGCGACTAGATCGCGATTGGTTCTCACCTCATGTTTCCATCTGCTCAATAAAGAAGTTAAATTATCAATTGCCCTTCATTCGGCTATGTACGCATTAGGGTGCCGCTTACTGTTATATTATAAAGTCCAACAAAACTGAATTGTTGACCTAAATTACTTTAGCTAGACGTTAACCTATTATAGCCACACTAGAGAATAAGACAAAACGCAAAAGTATATGTACTATCATTCACAAAATATTTAATAAACTATTCAGATTTTAAGAAAGCAGTTTAATATTATGTTCACAATACTGTTTCATTTTTTGTGGAGGGAGAAATCCGCTGAATGTTCCATCACAGAACAGAGATTAGTTCTGAACTAATACTAATTGTAAGTTGACAGATGCGCATAAAATAATTCATTATTCATTCAAGAACGGTTCATAGCTGTTCTGTAGGAACAGATAACATGAAAAAACATACAGGCCGTTCCATTATTAAAATCGGGTCAATTGCCTCTGATACGATATTTAACACTCTAGTGAATTAAAAAAAAAATATGTTAAAAATATAATACCGTTATTTTTACCATAAATTTTTGTAACTTGATAAACTTGTGCGTATCGGTCAGTTTATAAAAACAAAAGTTTTTTGTTTTGTTTTTCTAACGTTTCGGCTTTATTCAGCCATCATCAGAGAATATATTTTCTATTTTCTCTTTGAGTCGTGTCTATTGTAGATGTTTTAGTTCCTTTAGTTTAGTAGAGAAAATAGAAAATATATTCTCTGATGATGGCTGAATAAAGCCGAAACGTTAAAAAAAAAACAAAAACTTTTGTTTTTATAAACTGACCGATAATCCCACAAGTTTATCAAGTTAATTGATCAACGGTCAAGAAATTCCAAATCTATAAATTTTTGTCGTAATTATTAACGGAGGTAGAAAGTACTTGGTAGACAAGTACTCGTTTATTTACTTCGTGATTTATCGTCACTAAATTATTTGTTGCAGAGTAAATAAAATGGTGGACGTCGTTACGAACAGAGTGTTCGACACGTACAACAGATATTCACCACTGAACAACCACCAGAATGACTCTCTAGCCACTCTAAGTACTTTAAAGAGGTTTGCGAGGGATCAAAAGTACAAGAAGGCCCTAACCAGAGAAGCTGATTTAAAGGTAAGTCTTATATAATGTTTTTTTTTGCTTTATTGCAGTGTGTTATTTCTTTTTTTGACTCTTGCGTCGAAAATTGTTTTAGTTTTTCTAGGTATATATAGTAGTGGTCAAAAAAATAAGAGTGAAGTGATTTTATTCAAGTTATTTTATAGCATTTAATGTGCAGCACATTTAAAAAATTGAATATATATTTATTTATAATAAAAACGCCTTTAAACTTAAGTATCTTTTATTCAAAGATATAAATACATAATAAATTCCAATGGATATTAAACATGGACAAAAAAAATAAGAGTATTGTACAAATCAAGTCGCAAATAAACATAACTGTTACAAATCCTGATAATATTATTACTATATTATTACTACATTAGTACTTTATAGAATGGCCTTTGTTTTTAAGAACAGCTTCGCATCTCCTTGGCATAGAATCGATCAATTTTCTGCAAGTTTCTACAGGGATGGAATATCATGCTTTCTTAACTTCTTCCCACATCATATTTTTGTTTGCCGATTTTTTACAAGCAGTTCGGTTTTTTAACTCTTTCCAAAGATTCTCAATAAGATTTAAGTCTGGTGACTGCGAGGGCCACTCTAAAACTGATATTTGTAACTGAAATGCTTGTAAACCACTGCTTAACTGTGCGTGTCGTATGTTTGGTGTCGTATGTTTGGTGTCGTATGTTTATTATCTTGCTGGTACACCCATCTCAACGGCATATTTTCCTCCGCATAGGGTAGCATGACTGTTTGCAAGATGTGCAAATAAATTTCTTTAGTCATAGTTTCTTTAATCCTAAATAAAGGGCCCACTCCATTATAAGAAAAGCAGCCCCACAGTTTAACATTTCCTCCGCCATGTTTAGCTGTACCAATAGTATTTCTTGGTTTGAATTCCTCAGTCTTACGTCTTCGTACATACAGTCTTCCATCTGATCCAAAGATATTTATTTTTTGTTTCGTCACTGAAAAGAATGTTGTGCCAATTTCGTTGATAGTTTGGGTTACAATTGTCTCGAGCAAATTTCAATCTTTGCTGTATACTTCTTTTACTTAGGAATGGAACTTTTCTGGCAATTGTACCATACAATTTTCTTTCTTCTAAGCGTCTTCTTATTGTCCGGGTACTAACGTTTAAGCGCAATCTCGTTTTTATAGTCACAGATGTCGAAAGGATCTTTACCAACTTCACGTGCTATACGATTATCAAGTTTTCGTGTTGTTTTTCTCATACGGCCTCTCCTTTCTGGTGCTTTTTCTGTTACATTTTGTTCTTTTAAAACCTTTACAATAACACATGGTGATAGTTTCAGTGCGTTAGCAATGAAAGCATATATGTCCTGTTTGGACTTACTTAATTGTAATAGACGCCTTTCTTCAGGTATATAATGCTTTGGCATTATTCTCAAAATTTCTAATCTTTCCCGTATTTTTACGAAATTGTCATGCGAATAGTAATGGGCATAAATGGAAAACTCTTTTTTTTTGTCAGCTGAGTGAGGAGGTTGGCTCCCCAGTAAACAAACAATTTCTTATTTACATAGTAAACAAACAGTTTTTTTTCTTTCGAACAAACAAACAAAGTTTTGTGTTCCGGAAATAAGAAACATGAAATTGGTTTACAATACTCCAGCAATGAAGCCCAAAGGTGTGTGCACACGAAGTGAATTGATTAATTTTATCTGATCAAGAACTCACGAAATTATTTGAATTCTGGTGAACTTTGTTTGGCACTCTTATTTTATTGGCCACCACTGTATATTTGATTAGTCATTTAAGTCAGATGTTTACGTCCGTTTTCCTAACTATAGATTTAAGTCGGGTCAGTGCGGGTTATTGAAGAAGAATTATACAAATTCAAGTATCATCAACTTTACTATAAGGAAGTAACATACTGATAGCGGAATTTAACGAAAATCATAACATGTATAAAACAAAGTCGCTTCCCGCTATCTGTCCCTATCTATCTATCTACTACCTATGTATGCTTAGATCTTTAAAACTACGCAACGGATTTTGATGCGGTTTTTTTTAATAGATAGAGTGATTCAAGAGGAAGGTTTATATATATAATACATGCATAATACACGGTGGAGACTTTAACTGGAATATATTCGCTAGCGGGGTGGTGAATGATTTCTCAAAAAATTCCCGAGACACGTCAACTTTTAAATGTATTTACCTACATTTTGTAAGTAATATGAAAAATATAGCCCTTCAGGGGTGGCTGAAACCACCCTCGACATGATTTTTTCAAATGCAACCCTATGGCTTGTGACCCCTCATTGTAAAGCTGGTGGAAAGAGGAATCCAACGCACTCCAAATTTTAATTTTTGTATGTTTGTAGGGTTGCATACAATTAAAACAATTTAAAAATTTAATTTATTTTCAACGTAACTATTGTTCAAAATGTGCACCATTCACTTGTTGGCAGCATTCCAGTCTGTGGTAGGTTTCGTCCCTTACATTATGCAACATTTGCGGTGTTATTTTTCCTATTTCCTCTCTTATCCTTTCCTGCAGATCTGCTATGTTGTTGGGTTTCTGAATGTAAACCCTACTTTTAAGATGTCCCCACAAAAAGATATCCAGTGGTGTAAGATCTGGAGATCTTGGTGGCCACTCAATATTACCTCGCCTCCCAATCCACATACCGGGAAAAATTATGTCCAGATACTGACGAACAATGGCAGCATAGTGTGGTGGGGCCCCATCTTGCTGAAACCATAACCTCTCGTCGGTCAAGTTTGGGTTTAAGGGGTTTGGAAATAAATGACATAGCACTGGCATTAGTTCGTGCTGGAGTAAACGCAAGTATCTTGCTCCATTAAGAGTGTCATCAAAGAAAAATGGTCCTACAATTCTATCTTGTATTATTCCGGCCCACACATTAGTTTTCAGTATGAAGTTCCCTCATCCAATGGGGGTTCTCTTCAGCCCAGTAACCAAAATTTTGGCGATTTACGTGCCCATTTAATGTAAAAGTAGCATCGTCAGACAAAACTATCCACTCTAAAGATAACTGGTTTTGATCAATACAAGTCATCAATAAATTGCAAAATCCACTCGTCGATCTGGATCATCTTCAAGTAGCTCTTGAACAGCTTGCATTTTATATGGGCGTTTTTTCTCATATTTAAGTATTTTTAACTGTTTTGTGATTAAGATTACTATCACGGGCCAGTTGACGGGCTGGAGTGATTGGATTTTCTTCTAGAGCAAGCAACAAATTCAACTTCGTGTCGTCATCAACAACAGCCTGCCTCTTACTCGGTACTTTCCTGACATGATCCATCTCTCGATATTGTGCCTCAATTTTATTAATGGTACCTTGATTTAGTGGTGGCAAGTCAGGATGCGTTTCTCGAAACAAGCGAACAACTTCGCATTGAGTTCGCGCCCTATCACCATATCCAATCATCATCAAAATTTCGATTTTTAGTGATTCAGTTAAATAAGACATTTTCACCAATTTGAAATAACACTTCGTTTCAAACTCTGAATACAGCATACAAACTAAATGACTCTTTGCGGCCGTGTAAAAACACTTGCAAAAAATAACAAATATCAGTTGTGGCAAAAAATTGCTTGGACTTTTTTGTGGGGACATATGAAAAGTAAGGTTTACATTCCAAAACTAAACAACACACATTTTGAGTACGAAATTGTTGCGTTAAAAATAAATTAAACTATAAAATTACGTTTTAATTGTATGCAACCCTACAAACAAACTAAAAATTAAAATTTGATCGGTGCGTTGGATTCCTCTTTCCACCAGCTTTACAATGAGGGGTCACAAGCCATAGGGTTGCATTTGAAAAAATCATGTCGAGGGTGGTTTCAGCTACCCCTGAAGGGCTATATTTTTTCACATTACTTGCAAAATGTAGGTAAATACATTTAAAAGTTGACGTGTCTCGGGAATTTTTTGAAAAATCATTCACCACCCCGCTAGCGAATATATTCCAGTTAAAGTCTCCACCGTGTATAGTAGAGAAACACTGATAATATTAGAGGTTTCTAATGTGATGTAAACCGGGCGAAGCCGGGGCGGGTCGCTAGTTTACTATAACGAAGTAAGATAGCTTCATTTCATCTTAGCAAATCCTAAATGTGGGTGAACCAATTATTCTTGTGTTAACGTTAGGTCAAAGAAGCCATATCTAATAAGATTTTTCATAACTATACCTACTCACTATATTACTATCTACTAACTTTAACGGATGCATATTGTAGGTATGACCGTACCTATCAGGTATGAAATGAATTTTACACCAGAAATGTGAAGAGAGACATTCATTAAGTGAGATATAAATCGAGAGCGAACTACCCACACTCTACTCCTTGGCTTGAGGGTGCGAAGGCTCGGTTCTCATTGAATTAAAGAGGGTAGAATTTGCCCCACGACATAATCACTGTCTATCCTTCAGTTAGGTTTTACTTCCTTCCCTATTTATTGGCTGGCTATTTATTTCGTAATACACCTTGTATTTCACACTACTTCTTCTGAATTCTTAGGTAACTAAACATGTGTTTGATAAAACTTATTGGCTTTATTGCAAAGGGTTATTAAAAAATGCTATTTTTGACTACCCCTTTTTCAGAATATATGTTTTCTTCCACTTTTCCACAAATCTGCATTTCCAATTTCCGCACCTCAAAATAAGCGATACATTTCAATACTTTTTAACTATCGAAATAATCAGATATTGTTTTAGGTGTTTTCTAATTTATTTGGTAAATAAACTATTGTATATCTGTATGTAAGTTGCCGGATCCAGTATATAATGCAGGGGTCAGTTTGTGTCACTTTAAAACACGTGCTGTATACAATAGAACCCAGACAGGAATGGCGAATTATGTGGAACAAAAGAAATGATCAGTAAGACCGGAAACACAGTCGCTAAACTGTTTAATTTAGTTATGATCCTTGACCTTAATTACTGGCATTGACCCAAAATGCAGATAGTACTACTTAATTCTGGATATTAAGATTTTTGGTCATTGTTCAGATAAGCCACTTTTGCAATTTTAGCGTTATTTTCGTCAGATACGCAGAAAACAGTAATATACACCATGTTTGACCACCAAAATCGTGCGCAAAGTGGTATTAGTCCCACAAGTTAACGGGAAAAGGGAGCGAATAGGTGCTGGGTGGGTATGTATCTGTGAAATTTCCCTTGCCATTTTAGACACGTATCTCTGTAAATGTTTCACAATAATATTGCATTTCCATATTTACGTACCACGTACCTACAATTTGCCTTACCCTTTTATACGAGTTCAGTATATTGTGCAGAACTGACCGTGAAAATTTATTAAAGTATTACGCAATGTCCTTTAAAAGCTTAACTTTTGGACGATCTTGACCTTTGACATGAAGAAACATGTGTTTCCAATGGGTTTTATGAAAAATCAAATACATTTGCCTTGAAAAAATCACGGCAATACTGCTGTTTCCGTGGCGCCGCAATCTGATGGTGGATTCTCATAGAACTCGACGAAATAAAACGAAATGTAAGAATAATATTTTTCGATATCTCGCTTAGTTTTCGAGATATCGAATGAAAAAAAAATTAAAAATATTGTTGTTTCAATGATTTTGAAACAATTGACGATTGTAAGGACTTCTCGAAAGGAAATTTGACAGCTAGAACCATCAAAAAAGGTACCAGAACACGGATTCACCGTTTTACGACATGACTTAGATCCTTTCTTCTCTGAACCTTCTGATGAACATCTCCATATCCAACCAAGCTTCTTTGCAGATAACTTCTCTACGGACATTGAGAGTCCACAACATGTTGGTGGTATTGAATTTGATGAAGGTATTAAGGTTATTTCTTCCAAAAAGTAATAGCCTTTTCTTCGCTACCATTTAATTTATGAAAGGATTAAAAAAGAAAAGATTCTCTAAACCAGGATGAAAAGAAAGAGCTTACCTACCTGACATATAGCAAAATTACGAATAAATTGACATTGGAAGAAATATCGTGCTAAACAATATTGATAACAACATTAAATAACTGTTTACAGGTTAATGACAATTAATTTTTTATAAAAAACTATAGTTTGCATTGCGGTTATGAGAAGAAATATTGGCGGTAGTTTATAAATTTCCAAAGTCGCATGAATATTTGCCTTAATTATTCACCAAACTTTAATAGGCGGGAAATTGGAATTTTCAAAATAAATGAATTAAAAAAAATACATTTTAAATTTCATGTCTTCAAACCTGTGTAAGGTATCGAAAAAACTTGTGTTTTTACCTTGCGTTCTTTTCAAAAAATCTAAAAGAAATTTTATATGAAAAAAAATCTGACACAAAATTTTTTTTTGTAGATTTTCTTTCCATTCGATATCTCGAAAACTAAGCGAGATATCGAAAAATATTATTCTTACATATCGTTTTATTTCGTCGAGTTCTATGAGAATCCACCATCAGATTTCGGCGCCACGGAAACAGCAGAATCCCCAAAATCACTGTAAAATAACGCATTAACACATGTAAAATACGCGTTATTTTTATTGCAAAAGTGGCTTATCTGAACATTTACCTACCACCAGTGCATTATTATTTTTTAACTTACTTGTAAACCTAATGTATGTAACTGTCGACAGTGTGTCGTCTCCTGAGGAATCTGACATATCACTTTTCAACTTATTTCAATACATTTATAAAAATTTAAATGCAAGAAAACTCGGACAAAGATGTTAACTATAAACGGCGTCTATAAACAACTTTTTAATGTATCCTAGCAACACCTAATAACCAGTGTCAATATAAATTGTAAAGAGAAAGCTACGTCATTTAGTTTATGTTTGACATCCATTGAAAGCAGCTAACTTCCTTAATTTCCACAAGAATGGAAAAAAGTGAATTTCGTGTGCTGATTAAGCATTACTTTTTGCGCAAAAAAACATTACCGAAATCAAGGAGAGGCTTGATAAATACTATGGGGACTGCACCGTCAATTTCAATGGTTAAAAAGTGGTTTACTGAGTTCCGTTGTGGCCGTACCTGTACAAGTGACGCTGAACGTTCAGCTCGCCCGAAAGAAGTTGTTACGCCAGAAATCGTCGATAAAATCCATGGAATGATATTGGATGATCGAAGATTGAGAGTGCGGGAGTTGGCTGAAGCTGTAGGCATCTCAAGTGAGCGGGTGCATCACATTTTGCATGAATATTTGGACATGAAAAAGCTGTCCGCGCGATGGGTGCCGCGATTGCTCACGATCGACCATAAACCCAACCGTGTGACCACTTCAAAGGAGTGTTTGGGGATGTTCAGCCGCAATCAAAACGAGTTTTTGCGCCGTTTCGTTACCGTAGATGGATTGGATCAATCACACCACACCAGAGACCAAGCAAAAATCGAAACAGTGGATTTCTACAGGTGCACGTGCACCGAAGAAGGCTAAGATGTGGCCAACAAAGTCATGGCCACAGTTTTCTAGCGTTCGTTTTACCTTGAAAAGGGTAAAATGATCACCGGTGAATATTATTCACAGCTGTTGGGCAGATTTGACACTGTTTTGAAGCAGAAACGACCGCATTTAGCGAAGAAGAAAGTGTTGTTTCATCAGGACAATGCACGGGTGCAGATGTGTGCAATCACCATGGCAAAATTGCATCAATTGGGCTACGAATTGCTACCTCATCCACCATATTCTCCAGATTTAGCCCCCTCCGACTATTTCCTGTTTCCGAACCTGAATAAATGGCTGGGTGGTAGGAGATTCGGGTCGAATGAAGAAATCATCGCTGAAACAAACACTTATTTTGAGGGCCTTGAGGAATCATATTATTTAGACGGAATAAAAAATTAGAAACACGTTGGACTAAATGTATCGAGCTAAAAAGGAGATTATGTAGAAAAATGAAATGATTTTTTGCTGAAAAAAAAAAATGTTTTCCTTTAAAAGTCACGGACTTATCAAACCACCCTCATAATAATTGTAGTGCTTATAAAAGATAAGGTCAAAGAACTTTTTTCAGTAAAAATTTTACTCATGGTTGTGAAGATAATAAGATAATAAGTGGGCTTACTGCAAAAACCCGTTACGTCCTATTTGACTAAACTATTTGAATGCATATTTGAACTATTAACTATTAAGCCAAAAACTAGTAGAATAGTAAGAGCAATTACAATGCAATTTGTACTGCCCTTTAAATGGGCTTTTTAGTTTTTCCTAAACAGAATAATTCGATGAAAAAAACATGTTTTTCCTTTGACTAAAAATGTTAAGGTTCGTTATCTCGACAATTTTTGGGACTTAGGACATGGATTTTTGCAGTAACCCCACGATATGTACTTACGTATTATCTTTAGAATCCTCAGAATTTTGGTCGCATTTTTCTCAAAATTACAGCCTCGGTCAAAAGTTTGAATCCGCCTTTTTTATTTGGTAAAGGGCAAAAGTTAACATCGAAAAATAAAAGTACCTAGTACGAGTTGTTATTACGTAAGTATAATAAATTTAATGAGCAACTGCATATATAAATACATACATACATGCGAGGACACGTGCACTTGAGAATTCAGATAAAAACAACACTTACCTTTTAAAACCTCCATTAACCGTTGTTGGTTTCGTAGGTAATGTAATGAAAAATATACCTACCTACATAATTACTAATACGTATATTTTTAACAAGGCTTTCTACAAGGTAAATTTTATGGTAATTTAAGTACTGCATCATTATCAATAATATAGCCAAATATAATAAATATATATTCGTATAGAATTAATAATATTTTAAGTGCAGAAGAGGCATTTTTAAGGGACAACTTAATTTTATTCAGTTGCTGTGCATGCTGAAGTAAATGATTTGCCAGAGTTGGGCTGATTTAAATCAAGATAAAAATCATGTTTTAGATCACATTTTCTCAAACAAACGTGTCATTTTCTATAGGATATTTAAAGACTTTATATGAGCTTATTTATTATATAGGAAAATGAAAAACGCAAATGGAAAGTTTTTATTTGTTTCTTATTTACTATTGTTCTGACAAAATTATTTGGGCCATGGGCCCACATCATAATTTAGGGTGTGATTACTAGGCTTAAGTAAAAAGCTGCATTAAAAATTTTAACCATGTTTCAAATTGATTCAATTAGGAGGTAGGAGTTCTTATATAAATTTTATATTCTATAATAATCATATCATTCATGGAAATAGACAAAATAGAGTGCAAAAAATGGCCGGAACATGGATATTATAAATTCTGTGCACGAAGAACAATATAAAAAAATATATAAAAGTCATAAAAATCCTGATTTTTGTATTAGATATTAAATTAGTGGTTTTTGATAAAACAATAATGATATTAAATTTAAACGTTTCAAATTTTTCCTAATATATTATAATTGATTATTCTTTATTTCCTAATTAATCTTAGGATAGTTTAACGATGAGCATTGTGTATACAGGGTTTGTATAAAAAGTAATGAGACTAATTTTTTTCTCACGCGACTGTACTTCCCGGCACGCTCGCAGCTGGCGGGTTCGGTGGTGGGGAGTCTAAAGGCTCCTCTACACGTTGGCCAATGCGTTGGCCAACACGCTGACCAACGCATTGGCAAGGACATTGGAATATCTGTCCACATGTTGGAACTGTTGGAAGGACGTTCAGTTTGTTTCGATGCAGGCCACTATGAACAACATGGAGGTCGTGAGAGTAGCAGCTGCTGCAGTTTATTTATTTACTGCATATAGGTACTACGTAAGTGTGTATCATTACAAAGTTGTAAAAAGAAATAAAAGAAAAGACGAACACCACAGCCATCAGAGAGCCACAAAAGCACTAAAAACACCCGCGCCTTACAACAGCTGTCACATACTAGGCCAGTGCAGCCCCAACGTGTGGACGTGAATACCAACGTCCGCCAGTTCCAATGCCAACACCTTTGATGTGTCTTGAAAAACCGACACCACGACGGATCGGTCGCCAACGCTTGGCCAGCTCTGCCAATGTCGCCAATACGACCAACAGTGCCCTCTACACGCTGGCCAATAAACATTGGCTAGCGTGTTGGCCAACGCATTGGCCAACGTGTAGAGGAGCCTTAAGCTTCGAAACTCGAAACGGCGGGTTGGGCAGTCGCGCAGTCGTTTGCAACTACTTGTTTGGGCAGCATCGTATTTTTAGTGTACTATGTGATAAAACCGCCCTCAAAGGACGTTGCCACGGGACCCTGGACGCCGTCAAAGTGGCTACGACGCGAATGTTGAAAGACATTCCGGAAGCCGCCTTCGAATTGTAGTCCAATCAACGAGTGAAAGCCCCCCCCCCATGTAAATTGGTCACTAATTGTTATCAGCAAACAAAAAATATGGTCGTATAGAGAAAGAAATTCTAACAAAGATAGCGTTTTTTTGCGACTCGAGTTTTAATGGCGAACATAACAAAAAAAGATCGCAAAAGTCAAAAAAACGGTTATTTGCAAATAAAAAAAAGCTTCAAGTCCTACACAAGAAAGTTAAATTAGAACGTTGTAGGTCTTAAAAATGCTCGTCGAATGAGATGTGAACGAAAAAAAATCGGCTCATAAATATTTGAGAAAATTTTCAAAATTCGCGTTTTCGTATTTTTGCTGTATAAACTCCAATTTTGTTTGAACATACATCTTGTTAACTACAAATATAGCCCAAGACAAGCGGAAAATGATCCTTTTTCCAAAAATTCAAAAAAGTTTTATTTTTTCGAGTTATAACGATTTAAAAAAAAAGACGTTTTCAAAAAATCAGCTTTTACAGAGGCAAAAAATGATCGTACAGAAACGATCGTGGGCTCAATTTATTCGCGAAGGCTTGTACTTTCATGCTATTAAAAACCAAATCGATTTTAGTTAATTTTTGCATAAAAAAATGCGTTGTAAAATTGTATCATTTTTTCGAATCGGTTTTTTTCGAATAATTTTTTTAATTTTGGTTTTACATGTTTGGCCGTTGCATATTTAAAAACTGGCATTCAAAATACGTATTAAAAAAAAATGGAGGTCCTACGACTTCAGGGAGCCGAGATAATTTTTTTTTCTGACAGCGCTGTATATGTCCGATTGACTTCATTTTTACACGAAATAGATCTCAGACTTTTACTTCTTAAAAAAAAAAATATTTCAAATCATTTCGCATAAATTAAGTTGACATAATTGTTTGCGAAAGTACAGCGTTGGGTGCGGCACGCGCTAGCGAACACAAGGCGACAGAGTGGACGTTCACTCCGCTTCCGAAGTAAACACGATTTCAAATCGATCGCGCTCGCAAAATTATCTTTTCCTCCGCTTAAAAAAATTATCTCGGCTCGCTGAGGTCGTAGGACCTTCATTTTTTTTAAAAATGCGTGTTTTGAATTCCAGTTTTAATATATCGGCCAAAAACCAAAATTAAAAAAAGTTATTCGAAAAACCGTTTCGAAAAAAATGATACAATTTTACAACGCATTTTTTATGCAAAAATTAAATAAAAGCGATTTGGTTTTCAATAGCATTAAAGTACAAGTCTTCGCGAATAAAATGAGCCCATGATCGTTTCTGTACGATCATTTTTGCCTCTGTAAAAAGCTGATTTTTGAAAACGTCTTTTTTTAAATCGTTATAACTTTAAAACGTTATAAATTTGAAAAAAGGATCATTTTCCGCTTGTCTTGGGCTATATTTGTAGTTAACAAGAAGTCTGTTCACACAAAATTGGAATTTATAGAGCAAAAAATACGAAAACGCGAATTTTGACTTTTTTTTAAATGTTTATGAACCGATTTTTTCGTTCATATCTCATTCGACGCGCATTTTTAAGACAACTTTTTAATTTAAGACAACTTTCTAATTTAACTTTCTTGTGTAGGACTTTTTTTTATTTGCAAAAAACCGTTTTTTTGACTTGCGAATTTTTTTGGTTATGTTCGCAATTAAAACTCGAGTCGCAAAAAACGCTATCTTTCTTAGAATTTTCTTCTCTATACGACCATATTTTTTGTTTGCTGATAACAATTAGTGACCGGTTTTCTCCCCGTTGATTGGGCTATTGTGGAAACATCGCTGGCAGAAGTGTGTGGACGGTCAAAGGACTTACTTTGAAAAGTATTCATGATTTGCAGTGATATTCACTGTATAAATTATTATTTTTTATACAAACTCATTACTTTTTATACAAACCCTGTATTACGTACATTATCTAACGGTATGCAAGTGGCGATAAGTTTCATTGAAATGAAACATAACATAAACAAATGGTTATTTATATTATTGTTGATGCAAATGTTTCGTTGTAGATAAGTACGGTCTATCACTTCTCAAAATAATTTCATTGCCTACTAGTGCCCATTAGGATTATCTGTATTTATTTATTTTGTTTAAATAAAACAGTAGATTCGAGATATCTAATTTCTGTGACTTATATAGAAAATGTGCTGATGTTTCAAGAACTGCAGAATCTAATATAATTTTATAATTGGTTTATAAAAAATTGTTAAAAATCGACTAATCGCCTTTTAATGTTAGTTTATTTCATCGTAAAAGATAATATTCAATGTTAAACAAATATTTTGTGTGTTTAATGGACATCGAGGTATTTAATGGACATATTTTTGCGATTTTGAAAAAAAAGTTTACTTTTTATGACTGATTTTATTTTTTATTTTACCATTGGAAAGTTAAGGTAAACAATTTGCTCTTAGAGTTCAGAAGAATCTTGAATAACAAGTTTTGTTCAACAATTATTTTTTTAACATTAGATAGATTAGATAGATCAGGATGGTCTATGAAGTTTCAGACGTTTATTGAAAAGAGTAAGCCAGACAAAAATAAAATGTTGCACATTTACATACATATACGAGGTGTGTATATTAATTAATGAGACTCAACTTTTTTTTTTTTTTTATTCGAATAGAATTACAATTAAGTATTGTCTCCTTCAAAATAACTTCTTTAGGAAGCCACACAACGCTAGAGATGGTTCTTCCATTCCTCATAGCAGTGCTGGAACTCATATACTGGAATAGTCTTCAGTTGGCCGGTTACAGCCATTTGAATGTTTTCTGTGGTCCCAAAATGACATCCCTTGAGGTGATTTTTCAATCTCGGGAAGAGAAAAAGGTCACAAGTACTCAAGTCAGGCGAATAATGGAGGCATGATTTTACTGGCTAAAAACTCGTTTACTTAAATGGCTGTGTGACAAGACATATTGTCGTGATGCAACATCCAGTTGTTCTTGACGTTTGGTCTCACACGCATGACTCTTTTTTCGAAGTTTTTCAAGAGCCTCTCTGTAAAAGTGTTGATTTACTGTTTGGCGTGGAGACACAAACTCTTTGTGGACAATTCCCTAGCTATCAAAAAAGCAAATCAGCATGCATTCGATCTTCGACTTGCTCATTCTTGCTTTTTTGGGTCTTGGAGAGCTTGAAGTGTGCTATTCCATGCTTTGGCGCTTGGTTTCCGGGTCGTACTCAAACACCCAAGTCTCATCACCAGTAATGGCACGTTCCATAAAATGGGGATCATTTTTACTCGATTCCAAAAAAGTCAAGACACCTTCCTCTGTTGATGTCCTTTTGTTCCTGCGACAGATTTTTTGGAACCACTTTTGCTTTCCGCGGCGTGGTTCATCTTCAATCGATTCTCGTCCTTCTGAGAATACCTTAAACCACCAAAAAACCTGGGCTTTCGAAAAAATACTGCCTCCGTAGGCGTGTTGAAGTTTTGAAAAAGTATCCGTTGCGCTGTGTCCAAGTCTGAAGCAAAACTTGATAGCACACCGTTGCTCAAAATTAATGTCACTCATTTTTAAAACACACTAGAAAAAACCGGTTTACGAAAACAGTCACACAAAGAACAAAAAATGATTCTAACAAGTTCAAACTTGTACTGAAGGTGCATTACATCATGTTAACCTACCGCCCTTCGAGTCCCGTCTCCGCAGTGTTACTAAATCGTACGCTACGTTACCAGTCTCATTTAATTTACACACCTCGTAGACTAGAAAAGGTGTATATTTTTGCATGGTTCGATTCATTTTTATTTGTTTATAACTTCTGTAAAGCATAACAAAATTTTGATGTAATAATTTTAAAGTAAAAGTTTTGATGTCATATGATCGGTTATACATATATACACCCAGTCATTTAGATACGTGTTTAATTTGAATTTAATTTGTGTGGGACTTATTGTTGTCAATAAATCTATTGTCTGCAGTGCCGTGGATCATACTGTATTTTTCTTATCCGAATAAATAGTTGGTATTAATTGAATACAAGCAACATTGAACGGATGGAAATCAAAATAAATCACATAAAAGTCACTCTACAGTATAATCGAGCAAAAGTGTTGTGTTCACTCATAGAGAGTAGTATATTTTTGTACACTTTAGATTTATTTTTAAGGTGAGTTGTTGAAAGCGGCTGAGCGATAATAAAAAACGATTCAATTAGTAGCTATCGATCTTTTCTCTCAGTGTAGTTTCTTCAAAAGCAAAAGGCAATAAACTTAGGCAGACGCTTTGACGCATCATATGTTTATGATTAAGTGAATTGAACTAGAGATTTTGTGTGTGTATCTTTTGTTTATCTTGTTCACACAGTGTACTGATGTTCTGCGTATCTTTAAAATGAAAAAATTCCTTGCTTTTGACAGAGCTTTTATTTATATTTACTGTACTAACAATGAATTATTACTGTATTGTGGCGTCTGTGAGTCGGACGAACATTGATCTCGATGTACCCGGATCGAGAGTACTTCCTCCCCGCCCCCCATTTTCGAGGATGCTGAACACGATGCCGGTGTCAGAATATCTCTTTGGGATTGCGCAACCCCCAAAACGGCCAAAAACCACCCCCTACATCATTTTCTTGTAAAAAACGTCTTTTCCCCCCGTTTTCGAGGATGCTGAGCACTGTGGTTGTGTTGAAGATGACTTCCGACCCTCACCAACCCCTCCACCGGACAAACCTCACCCCCGAAGGGTGATTGATGACACACATTTATGTCTCACCCAACCCCTTTTTTTGCATCCCCCTTTTTTTCTCACTGACATAGACTCCCTACAAATCTAATCGACCCTTGGGGGTCTATATAGACCACTTTGGGAATCTATGATCTAAAGTGATTATGAGTTTACCAAACCTTTGAGAGCAGATCAAAACGGAGCTTTTTGTTGGCAAAAATTTGGTATCATACACTCCTATACCTTATTAAGAATTCTCAAGAAAACTTGAGAAAAAAAAAATTGAGTTTTTGAATTTTTTTTTTGGATATAAGTTTATGGTATTGAGGTTATCAGTTTGCCCTACACTTTTTTACACCTTGCTCGATGTAAATAAAGACATATAACTACTGAATTTATTGTATTAGTATAACCGGAATCTTAAGGCAGTATTGAAATGAAGTAAATAAAAAATCCTTGTGTTCAGCACGCACTTTCTCTTCTGGCAAATTACTCATAGATGTTGACTTATAATGCGAATTTATTGTAGTAGTGCGTTTAAATATTATGGATCTGTAAAAAATTATTTTAATGAACTTTTCACTGTATAATGGACTTCATGTGACGGTTGTGAATATCGTGATGTGCAACAAGTGCCGATTTTTGTTAAATACGAAACGTCTGAAACAAAGGCTTTGTGTTCAGCAGCTGTTGGAATCGAAGGTTTGTGTGTAAAATAAACAAGGCACTTTATTGTTAATAGTTATCTTTCCCATTATTTAAGTATTAGGTCTGTTTTTATTGAATGGATCATTATACTAGGCGGCTGTGAGATAAACATGGCTTGAGATGTACAAATTTGTACAAACCGAAATTATAAGTCAAAATTTTCCGTTTCAGATGTCCACCCAGTGTGGACATAAATCTTAATTGATGATGATGATGAAGATTCATTTGAAAGTAAACAATTTTAGAAAAGAGCATGCAATTTAGCGTTACGTAACAGTCATAACGTCATTAATGCATGAACAAAATGCAAATATAAAAAATCTAATTTGGCAGCAGAAACTTGTGAAAAGTGGTTTATGTTTTTTTATTAAAATTTTTATGAAACCTTAGTATTCATAACGTTTATAATTGGTATGTGTCAATTTTTGTTGGCGGGACATAGGCGTACGCATCGTAATATAATACATGTAATAAAGTAATTAATATTAAATATAGTAACAAAAGCAATAAAGTTACACTTTACATATCATATATACGAGGTGTGGCTATTAAATAACCGAACTGATGCTGCTACCAGCGCGCTGCGAGCGTGTCGCGACAAGTTTGAACAGAACTGTGTCTGGTGATACTTTCCTCACTCTGAGCTCGTTGGACAAGCCAGTGGATCGCTCAGTTTGACTGTAGCAGTCGTTTCAATTAGTCGACGCACAAATGTTTATCCCGCACACAAGTTTTTGAATGGTTTTAAACGGTTTAAAGAGGGACGTGAAACGACCAAAGACGATCGCGCCTTGGACGGTCTTCAACGTTAAAAACGGACGAAAACATTGAAAATATTGGTAAATTAATCCACGAAGATCGTCGTCTAAGCATTCGAGGGCTTGCTGAAATAACAGGAATCGACAAAGAATGTGTTCGACAGATTTCGCATGAATCGTTCAATATGCGCAAGGATTTCGGCAAAAATGGCGCCAAAACTCCTCAATCCCGAGCAAAAGGAATCAAGAATGAGAATTTGCGCTGACACGGTTAGCACTGCTTTCAACAATGGAAAAGTCGTATGGAGCGGTGTAGAGATCGCCAAGAGGAGTACATTGAAGGCGAAAAAGTTGCTACTCTAATTGGTAACGAATAAAAAGTGTTATGACAGCAGTTCGGTTATTTAATAGCCACATCTTGTACGTATGTAAAACTTAACTTCCTAATTAGCTTGACGACATAGCTTGGTTAACGAACACGAGAAGATTCGTAAAAATTTTGTAGCATCAGATAAGTTTTTATAGTTGTCTCCGAGAATCTTGTTCGCTGAGGTGAAAAAATATATGTAATTCTAGTTTGAGAACGACCGTTCGACATCTACTGATGTAGCACAAGCATAATTAAAATACTCTTTGCACTCACTTAACGGATCTGTAGATGCACCATCACAAATTGGTCTTCATTTGGTAAGTCAGGTGTCTTTCTTTAATACACTTTCTAACTTTTTATTTCTTTTTATTTAGACCATTTTATCCTACTTGTATTTTTATTTATTACTTTTTCGCCCACCTTTTATCGTTATTTTATCTGTATTTCATTTTATTTATACAATTTATATGTTTAAATCTGCATGTTTGTAATAGTTACTATTTTTTTTTGACGTGTGTTAACACTTTTTGGTGTCTTGACATGAATTGCAAATAAAAAAAAAAAACTTATTTTTAATTAGCTCATGTATTGGGTCACATTTAGATCGTAGCAGCGAATTTACTTCTTCTGTAATTTTTGAATGGCATCATATAAACCTTTATAGTTACTATGGCTGGCCATACACGTAAAGGTGTACCGCAGAGGTACACCCCCGAGATGAACAGCAGAGGTTTACCAGCAGAACAGCAGAAGTTTCTGCGACCATTAGAACCCTTTGTAATTCGATTTCAGAAAATGGGCATTTTTCATCGGTTTTTATTTTTTGCGCAAAAACTTCTGAACCGATTTTGATCACCAAAAACCAATTTTTTTTTTTATTTTTTTCAAGCGCTACAGCATGCTATTTTTTGTTTTACGAAAAAAAATATTTTCGTCCCTAATCCGCAAAAAAACCTGTTTTCGGCACTTTTACCGATTTTTTATTACTAAGGTTCCTTTACCGATTTTATCCAATTTTTTTTCATTTTCTCGATCCGAGTACTTTATTATGGACAACATCCCACCAATTTTTAATAATCTCCAAAAATCAGCCGTATCATCATTATAACTAAAATCTTTCATGATTGCTATTGTTGAATGATGAAAAACGTTAATTATTACGAGATTATTAAAAATTGGTGGGATGTTGTCCATAATACAAGTACTCGGATAGAGAAATGAAAAGAAATTTGATAAAATCGGTATGTAGGAACCTTAGTAAAAAAATCGATAAAAGTGCGGAAAACTGTTTTTTTGCGGATTAAGGGACGAAAAATAATTTTTTCGTAAAACAGAAAAATAGCATGTTGTAGCGCTTGAAAAAACGAAAAAAATTAGTTTTTGATGATCAAAATCGGTTCAGAATTTTTGCACCAAAAAATAAAAACCGATGAAAAATGCCCATTTTTTTAAATCGAATTACAAGGGTTCTAATGGTCGCAGAAACTTCTGCTTCAGCTTAAATTGTAGCTTCTGGTCGTGCCTATCTGCAGTAAAAATTTCATGCAAAAATAATGAGCTTTTTACATAAATCGAAAAAAAAACTAAAAAAAAGGCGTGCTGAAATCGCTGCTGCCGGACCCCAAGGTAGCTGTGGCGCGGCGTTGCCACATTTACTTCGTGGCTTGTTTAAAGTCGGCTGTGGGTCTGTTCGCCTTTGGAGTTTCATCGCACGAAGTGGCACACACGCCGAGGTTTACTTCTTGAGGCGGACAATATAGGTAAACCTCTATGGTACACCTCTACGTGTATGGCTAACCTAAGAATAGTTTTTAAAGCTGTTTCAACGAATACGTCTTGGAATTTGATCTTGCTCTCCTTAATAACTGCTGCTTCGGCAGGATTGAATTCGAAAATAACTTGCTTTTATTTGCTTGAAAACGTTCAGCGTAAAAACGCTGTCAACCATGTTCCCTAACGAGTATGAATCGGTTGTGGTGGTTCGGGAATACCATGACATTTGCTGTGAAACTCGTGAAGACGTTTAGGGGATTTTAAGAATACTTTTTTATCCGCTATTATTCCCGCGACGTTAGGAAATATTTTCTGGGAATAATAGTGTGTATTACAAGATGAAAAGCATGCATTTTGTACGCGTAATGTAACATTTAGAATATGTTTTTTTTTAGTCTATCGTTTCGTCAGTACATAACCACAGCCGTAATTTTTTTAATGTACTTTTAATCTACTTTAATAAGTTACTTGTACAGTTGATAAATATTTAGTTATGTAATGTTGTGTGACCTGATAAAGGCATCCCTAGAACGCAGTTGTTCCAGAACTCAGGAAATGGTTGTTTATCAGGTACATTTATCACGTTTGTCCCTACAGAGCAGTTTTTCCTTACAGACTCTACACATTACGGTCGCGCCATCCTCAAATGAATTTTCGAAATCACCGATGAATTTATTCACTTTGTCAGCAAATGGTAGTTTTTTAGGCGTTTGCACGTGTTACATATTATTATTAACGTAATACCGACGCCGACGGCATAAACACACTAGTAATAATGTTAGAATATTCCAGACTTAATGAATTTTAGTAATGTTGTAAGGTACTCGTACATCTAACATTTTTTTTTGTTTCAGGCGAGAGAAGCACAGCTATTCGACATAAAAGAACATGTTCCCGAGGTGCAAGTGCCCAAAAAGGAGGCCATTCATGGGCTTGAGCTGTCAAAACTGCACACTAACAAGCCGAGTGAGTACAAACTAAATCACAACGTTCAGTTCAAACGTGTTTTTGTTAAACAAATATGTTACAATTTTCTGTACACTCGAACCCCTCTTATTTCACCTTCGCTTAATTCACATCCTGTGTTATTTCACCACGTTTCCCCTATTAGGTCGCGAAACCGTCCCGGTTAAGTCGCCGCCTGTAAAAGTTTTATAACTACGTTTGGAAATTGGATTCTCGCATGAATATGTACAATTTTTATTGAAAAAAATGATTGTGTAATACATTTAGTGATTTAAAATAGGTTAGGTATCTTTTAAAAATATTTAATCTTTAAAATACTCATTCAAGTGGAAAATTGAACTTTGTCACGCACGACTGGGTATACTTACATTGATTGTTCGTTCAGTTGGCTCATTTTTCGTTATAAGTGCTGTGGTATATCTCTAAATATTTCTTTTGCAGTTAAAACACAAAAAAGTTGAGGTTATGATCGCGACTTAAGAGAGGCAAAATTTCGCGACTTAAGCGAGATAATGATGCACGGATTTGGCGACTTAAGAGGAGTTCGAGTGTACTACTTACAATATTTCTGTTCTTTGTAATTTGCGCCCTTGAGGACAGATTCATTAGTTTCTCTAAAAAATATATTCTTTCAGTGGAAACTTTAAAAAAAAGTCGTATCGACAAAATAACCTGTTGACAGACGGAACATAAAGGTTGGTTATCTTTACCTTTATAAATACAATTAAATATACCCAAATTACTGATCAGTAAAAATATATTCACTAGTGATCTCGCTAGTGCTTGAATTATTACAGAAAATTTTTTCGAGGTCTCGAATGTTATGAAAATTATCCCGAGTCGAACACGAGGGATAATTTTCCTACAACATTCGACATGTTGACTTACGTATACGCTTGTGTAGTGACTATAGTGGCGCCGCGTCGTGGTGAGAACGTGTCAAGAATTAAGTGGTAAACAAACTTCATCACGCCGATAAACTACGATAAACAACGATTCAAAAACAATCTTTCATGTGAAATAAACATTTCATAACACGTAAAATGCACAAAAGTGGTGTAAAAAATACTGGGCAAGGGGTATTTGTTGCATCCCGGGTTGCACTAATCGCCGAAACACAAACCCGGAATTACACTTTTATGCATCTCCAAATCGCCCGTGGGAAGCTGAAAGAAAAAAGAAATGGATCATTTCTGTTTCTGTTCTGTGAAAGTAATATTCACAGGTTTTAAATAGAAAACTTTAATGCAGTTCATCTGTAATTCTGTAAGTTTAGGTTAGGTTTAATGCTTGTCAAAATATGTAGAAAATTATTATCCCATCAGGGCTACATGCCAGATATGGTTGTTTTAAAGACACAATCAGACCGACTTCGTGAACATGGTATCCGTATGTTTCTTCAAAACATTAATCTTGCTGTTGATTCCATTTCAAGTCGGTATTGTATAGCGATCGGTTTTAGTGCTTTATTTTTCTGCTTACTGAGTTGTTCTGCCAATGTGTCAAAATTTGCTACTCTTTTTTTGATTCTGTGTGCCTTTTCACTGCGATATACTTCGGTTTAAGACTTATCTCCAAATCGCTTGAAACTTGGAATACGGGGTTTTTTCGGTGTACTGAGCACGAATCAGCGAATGAAAATACCCGCAAGTGCCCGAAAGTGTCCGTACGTGCTTCGAAGTGCCCACAAGTAAGGTTGAAATGTGCACGATTACGATTTCTGTGGCGCCGCAAAATAAACCAACCCCTATCGATCCTCCTCTATCGAAAAATATATACGACCCCTAAAATCCATCTTTCTAAACCGAAGTTTAGCCCAAGTTTCAAGCGATTTGGAGATATGTAAGTCGTAAACGGAAGTCCGCTATTCATCCTCTTGCTGTCGCTTTTCTTCTCCTTGTTGCAAAATTTTAATATCTCACTCACAGGCATCGTCGTCGTTTCCTCGTCGTATTTTGTTGACCTCGTATTCACCATAAATAGGCCGATTTATTTGTCAGAAGGCCAATAACTACTGCCACAACGTAACAGTTGCACGGGAGACTTGGTTCGAAAACTCTAATATCTCGGCGGAAACTGTTATCCTCCTAACTTATTGCTTCGCCTGCAATTTTGATTTTAAGCAAACTATGCGCGAGTGCAGTTACGGCGAAAAGAAAGTGTCTTCGGAAACGATGGCCGACCGCTTCAGTTTTTGCAGGGAAACCTGTATGATTGCCTTGGACAATAGCTTCGTCGAGGAAGGTCCAATTGGAGGCGAAGGACTTGTATTCGAGATTGACGAATGTAAAATTGGACGTCGCAAATATGAGCGGGAACGAGTCGTCGAAGGCTCTTGGATTCTGGGTATGATTTTCAACCGGAAAATATTGAATTGAAATGTGCCCAGACAACAAAAGAGACGAACAAACCTTACTAGCATTGATAAAAAAACACGTAGCGTCAAATACCGAAATACACACAGATTTGTGGCGGGGTTACATCAATTTAGAAAATCACGGATTCAAACATTTTACGGTGAATCATTCCGAGAATTTCGTGGATCCCGAGACTGGCGCGTACACTCAAAACATAGAATCCTCCTGGCGCGCATTGCATCAAACAGTCCAGTCTGTCGAGGAGGTGTACGCAGAGACAATCTTGCAGATCATTTATGCGATTACTTATGGCGACGCCGTTGCAATAAAATTAATGTTGATCCCTTTATTCATTTTATTCAAGACATTAGAACAATCTACCCAGGAAAAACGGGATTAGACTAAAAAGTTTATATCCTTAACATCATTGTAAATATATAAATTAATAAATTATTTTGTAAATAAATTAAAATCACTTAAAAATAAACTAGATTATTTATTATAAATCAAAGTTGTTAATTATTTTCAATTTCAAAAAAAAACAGAAAAATTGAAATAACTAAGTTACTCATTGTCGATAAAACAGACTTTACAGGCACTTAGGAGGATTTGGGTCATTTTCGTACACAGATTCGTGCTTAGCACAACGAAAAACCCCTATATACCAAGTTTCAAGCGATTTGGAGATAAGTCGTAAACGAAAGTTCAGCCGGTAATTCTTGTGCGTCGTTCTTGCAACCAATTTTCGAGTCTGTCCGTCAACCACTTCTTTCACGTCACTTACGTGAAAACTTTCAAGCAATTTTTCCCCTTGCTCAAGCTTTTTTTGCGGAAAATACTTGTATTTATAGGTAAAAAGCCACGAGTAATTTCAATTATCATTTTATTTGGAGAAATAACTCTTAATTTAACACAAAATCATTTATATAATACACATGTGTAACACATTAAATTGGGCAAATTTTAAATTCACAACTTACTTATTGACGCGGCGAATCCGCGAGATGGCGCGGCGGTCTCTCCGAGACGCGACTACACAAGCGTATAGCAAATATTACCAGCTAAAAAATATTCTGTGGGCAAGAGAAGGCGGTGTGGGGGTGGGCTACGTCTTGGCTACCTTTGCTGGCAATAAGCACAACCCTGCGTCGGAACGTCGGGATCACAGATCTGTATACTAATAGATATGTAGTAGAATAATCCCCTTTTTTCGGCTTTTTCGGCGGATTTGAAAAAGCAGCCATTTTTTAAGTTAAAAATCAACCCAGGTGGGGCTTTAGGGGCGTACCATATGCGCAAAAACGCTTTGTCGTTATCAAATAGCACATCAAGAATAATCAAACGTCAGTTTACATTTTTACAGTTGAAGAACGGTTTAGTTAGTCAACATTTGATATAAAAAATTCAGTGTAATTTCGCCTAGGGCACATAGCAGGACGAATTTCCGGAAATGTTTTTCGTTACTATCATAACTGCACAAAAAAACGTACACTGACATCCACATATCCGAACATTTTCGTTCCGCAAAATTCCACATTTCCGAACTTTCTTCACCTCGGGATAACTGAACCTGGCGCATGCCCAAAGAGTTTTTCTGGCTGATTCGACAGCGATATTCGACATTCGACAGCGACAAGTTCGGTTGTGTGGAAGTACAAGTTCGGAAATATCGTGAGAAAAAGTTCGGAAATATCGTGAGTTCGGAAATTTGGAGTTCGGATATGTGGATGTCGAGTGTATATGCAAAAATTTATTTTTCAAATCCATTCTGGTGACAGAATCATGTAGATTATCATAGCACACATAGAACATATAGACTATATAATACTTTCAATTAAAAATAAAATACCAATAAATATAACATTACCCTTTATTATTAGAAAATACCTAGAGGCTAAAATTATTTAAAATTTTCGTCTAATACTAAATATTTTTCAAGTCTAAAGGAATTCTAGAGAATATCGAGCATGTCCAAGAATTTCGACGAGAATTCTACGAAAGTCATAATAGGGTCAAGTGGGGTTATACGGGCATCACCATATTAAATGATACGATAGACCATGGATATGTTTCTTTATCATTACAGGAAAGGATCTTCCGAAGTACCCATAGCTATACGTACCACATAAATAATTATTTTGATAACAAACTGGTATTATGCATTGTTAGCTAAAAAGACCAATTTGATATTCTGAATTCTGAACAGAATTGACGCATGTTTTATTTGCATGTACGGTGGTTAACGCGGTCAAATGTGAAATAAAACACCACACTTTATAACCGCCACCTAATAATCCTTGTCGATACCACTGTTACCTAAATCGAATTTATTTTTTGTCCACCTTTTATTATTCATTACAATATCCTTTTTGATTGCTCAAAAAATAACTCAAAAGTAGGACAAATATCCGCTAATAATACTGGTTGATACTTGGTAACTGGTATATTTAAGTCAAGTCTGGTTTTGTAGGGAGATAATAGGGAATTTTTCGTTGTCATTGTAACACTGTGGAAAAGTGTATATTACATACCTGTATTGTTAGATTTATTTACTAAAAATTAACAGGAAGATAGCACAGATTTGGAATGAATTAAATTTAGAAATACCGATGAATAAAACTGTTAGTTTTAGAACAATAGTGAAAGAAGGTTTATTTAATTGTGAATATTGTTAATTTCAAGATTCAATTTTCTAAATTTTATCTAGAATTGGACATTTTTGTTAATGTAGGTACTTATGTAATTTAAATATCACTTACAAGTAATATTTGTCTAAACCAGGGGTCGGCAACGAATATAGTGCGTATATCCGAAAATTGACAGTACGTGGTACGTTAGATTAATGAAACAGTATGGTAAATTATAACAATTAATTGAAGATAACCGAAAATTATCATAATGAATGTGAATTAAAACGGTCAAAAAAATAAGTCATAAAATATTTTAACCCAACAAGTCCCAAATGTCCTGTTTTTCAAAGATTACATATTATTTAGAGATTATGCACAAATATGTTTGTATAAACTTCGTCAATTTGTTTCTCAAAACTGCGGACTTTGTTAGAAATGTTCTAAGAATAAAAATATCTCAATCAATCCAAAAATACTCTTTTTTTTTTAAATATTTTAAATGTCACTTTTGGACATGTTGATTTCGTAATTTTTGGAACAATAAAAAATTGTCTAAAAATCCTGAAAAATATATAAAATTTCAATTTTCTTTCTCGAAAACTAAATTTTTAGAAAATACGCCCAAAAAACAAAAATGTCTTAGAATTTTCTGAATGGTACTCAAATTTTTTCGGGATTTTTTAAAGATGATATTTGATCAAAATCATGAAATCGAAATTTCCAAGTCATTTAAAAAATCTAAGAAAAATTAAATCTGAAGAATATTTTTCGATTGATTCTAGGACATTTTTATTAGAATATTTTTACCAGTCCGTATCTAATTTTTGAGAAAAATAATTATGAATTTTATGATATACAAAACTATTTTTGTTTCGGCTGCTATTTTGTTTTACCAAAAATTTTTAAAAATAAAATAAAGCCATTTATTTTAAGTTTAGATCTCGAGGACGCGATTTTTTCTGGTTTACCTGTTTCAAAAAGAAATTTAGATCTGAATTTTTTTTTGCCAACCGCTAAACTAAACGATACTATTTTATATATAGTCTAAACGATACTATTTTATACCAATATATATCTAAATTAGGCAAAGAAAAATAGTTTTTAGTAATACTGCAATTAATGACAACATGTTTTGATAGGTGATCGTTAATAGCATACTGCCGCATGCCGTCCATAAACAAATGGTCCCATCTTCAAAATTTTACAATTTAAGATTCTTGGATATCTATGGAATGAGGCACAGTTTTTTCCACATTTCTACCATTTAAAGATAGACCCTATCTTCAATGCCAGTAGACTAAAAAACATCAAACTAAATAATATATTTTAATTGATAATAAACAGTTTCAAAAATCAAAACAGTAAAATTATAGATAGGGCCTTTTTTTTATTATTTTTATTTGATTATTATGCACTCTAAATTATTTTCTAAACCCAGACAATTCTTATATAAAAACTTGTTTCAAAACAGGCATGACCAACGTGTGATATAAATATCAAAAAACTCAATTTTCCATTTATCACATCTACTGCGTCTCTTCCTAGAAGTGTCGCTACCAGCACAGTGTCGTAAGAGGGAGACATTCTCACGTTGGTTATTTTATTTTAGCCGGTTTGTTGTTATTTTTAGTACTTTTCTATTGGCGAGATGAGGTGGCGCGGTTTTGAGGAGAATTCTCGGGTAAATTTACTTCGTGTGTTTTAAGAATCCTCTTAACGAGTTGTAATTGATTCGGCTTTGATTAATTGGGTGAAAGTGAGATAGTCGTGGTCCGGCAACTATTACGAAACCCACTACATAGACTACTGACACTGACTCAGTTTTAAAATGCGTAAATACTGTTTTGTTGATTTCGTTTTACTAACACGATTTCAAGCAAGCATGTTTTGCATTTTGTACCTACAGAATTTTTCTTTTCCAATTGTGGCGTGGAAATAACAAAGGCGCTAAGTGCCATTTTTTCGCAATTGAGATTTTGCTGTACAATGATACTATGTATGTGGTAGCATGTACATATGTATGTCCTGAGAAAATATCTAAGGGCCAGCTTTAATATTATAGTACTAATATGAGAAAACAGATGACTCCGTAGGCATCCACCGAGTCTGTTTCCAAAGAAAGAGGACAAGTGCCATGTCCCATATTAAAATAAGAACCGCATGATGGTGTTTGAATTAGTTCCAGATAAATTACATGATATTATAATGTTTAGTACACATACAGGACGTCTTTCCGTTGTCGACATGACAAAACTGAAATTTTTCGATATCCAAGCTTCTGCTGATTCGATTTTGAACTTAAACATCAACATCAGCAAAGCGGTTCATATTAAAGTTTGTAGAAATCACCCACCACCCAGGGGTATTATTTACAAAAGAAAGCTATTCTTATATTGCTCCCTGGAAAGAAAATATAGTCCTGATGAAAGGTAAAACTGTTTTTAGATTTGAAGAAAACAACGATTTACCAATTATTGGACACAAACAAGATAATGGGAAAAAAGGGGATAATAAGAAAAAAGCACCTAGAGGACATGTTATATTTTCTGCAAAACACCAACAATAAGCTTTTCTACAAAAATGACATTTTCTGAATCTTGAATAAGACACTTAGCCCCTTGCTATATTTTTGTTCAGAAAAGTGTTTTTATATTTGTCAATTTGAAGTTGTGTTGCTTTAAGAAATGAAGATTGTTTAGAGAGTAAATTTATCTCTAAAATTTTAATTTTTCACGTTTGAAATATTTAAAATATAAAAAACATTCACTTTTTTTTATCATAACTCGATTTGTTGATTTTGGCACTTAACACCCCTGTTATTTCCACTCTTCAATTGTAAACAATAAGTACTCTATCATCCTCGGGCCGTCAGTTTGTAAGTGCAAATATCCTTTTTACTTTTTGCTTTGTATTTTACCAACAAAATACCTTTTGTGCCTGGCCAACATTTTTTTAAATTCAACATGATTGAATGCAAAACAGCTAAAAAACTCGAAACTCTTGCAAATAATATATAACCTATATATAGATTATATAACCTATATATTAATTATTAACCCTGTTAGCAAATTTTACGAAACTGAATATACGTAGATCAAACCAAGGGCGTAGCCAGTATTTTTCTTTGGGGGGGACCAATGCAGATTAAACAAAAAAGCAAAAAAAAAGGTCATTGGAGGCAAGGAATTAAAATTGTATTAAATAAAATGTCTTAAAATACACTGTCAGGAATTAAAAAAAAAAAAGAAACATCTCGGCTCCCTAAGGTCGTGGAACCTTCATTTTTTTTAAATGCGTGTTTGGAATGCCAGTTTTCAAATATGCAACGGCCAAAAAATGTAAAACCAAAATTAAAAAAGTTATTCGAAAAAAACCGGATCGAAAAAAATGATACAATTTTACAACGCATTTTTATGCAAAAATTAAATAGAAGCGATTTGGTTTTTTAATAGCATGAAAGTACAAGTCTTCGCGAATAAAATGAGCCCATGATCATTTCTGTACGATCATTTTTGCCTCTGTAAAAGCTGATTTTTGAAAACGTCTTTTTTTTTTAAATCGTTATCTCGAAAAAATAAAAACTTTTTTTGAATTTTCGAAAAAAGGATCATTTTCCGCTTGTCTTGGGCTTTATTTGTGTGGTTAACAAGAAGTCTGTTCAAACAAAATTGGAATTTATACAGCAAAAAATACGAAAACGCGATTTTTGACGTTTTTTTTAAAATTTTCTCAAATGTTTAGGAACCGATTTTTTTCGTTCAAATTTCATTCGACGCGAATTTTTAAGACCTACAACTCTTAAGACTTACAACTCTTATAACTTAAGACTTACAAAGTGTAAGACTTTTTTTTTATTTGCAAAAAACCGTTTTTTTACTTTTGCGATTTTTTTTGGTTATATTCGCCATTAAAACTCGAGTATCAAAAAACGCTATCTTTCTTAGACCATCTTTTTTTGTTTGCTGATAACAATTAGTGACCAATTTACATGGGGGTTTTCGCTCGTTGATTGGACTAGTCCCCATGAACCTACGTCTATACGTAAGCTTAAACTCGTGCCAAGAAGCTATTAAACAGGTCAATTTAGCTAATTGTTTAACAATGTGACTTAACTTCGCAATTTGCGGTTAAATTGCCGTGGGTTCCCTTCGTTTATTGCTTTGGTTAATTTCATGGCATTTCATTCCTTAATGAAGTGAATACCATCAGAATTCCAGCCTTTGACATTTTATTTGACGAATTCAATTATTGAGAAATGATTTATGTCCATATAAACTGATGATATATACATAAGCCTGCATAAAATGTTTCATTATTTTTTTGTGCTCTAATAATAGATTGTGTAAATACTAGCTTTCCGTAATTATTCGACTGTTTTTAAAATAAATTGGAATTGTAATGAAAGTTTAAAAATGAATTAGAACATAAAATGTTCACAGTTATTTTTATCATGCGTGTACCTTAAATACGTTTATGGCGTTTTTCTTTATTAAAATCACCCGAGACTATTATTTGCTGATCGTTGTGGGCGTATGGGAAATTTGTTTTCCTCGTTTCACATAAATATTTGTTTTAAATCTTCATAACTTACTTAAGATAAGGTTAAATGTATCGTATTAACCACCTTCCGATTAGCACTTTTACTCATTAGTGTAATAAACACGTGTATATTTTATTTGCTAGTAAAATCTACAGGTAACTGAATTTTACTGTATGTATAGTACACCAACATAAGCTTTGCCCTTGGCCGCAGTAGACGAAACCTGAAATTGTGCTCATTCCTTTTGTAGCAATCGTGAACGCATTGTTTGTGTGTATCTCTTGTATCTCTCGGGTATGGTCGTGCTACCTCGTACTACGTTAGTTTTGCGCAATTCGCGGGCAAAGGTATTCTGGGTGTAGTGTTCTAAATACGTTATATTTAGAATGTTTTTCATACCTGAAATCACAAACTGTAAACACATAGCGATATTTCACCTATTAGCTTGTTTATATGGTAATGTTTTAAGATACATACCATGAAACATAAGATATTCCCTTAATCCCCCCGAATCACTAAGGTTTGAAACCCATAAAGTTCAATGTAGTGGTATCCTTGCCACCCTCTGGTGTGGTGTTTTGTTTGTTATGGATTTTATGAACGTCTTTTATCCCCTTCCTTTAAATCGTTTACGGATTTATCAGAGCAGAGGGCTCTTGTTTTACAATTCGTAAATCAATATATCCAAATTCTTATAGGTTTTGATTCCTTGGTCCAACATCCCTGAGTCAAATGTATGTATGCCGTGATAGGTATCTGTCCATCCGAGTATCCATCTACTATATGTTACCTATTCTATATCTCATCGTCTAATAAAGGTGTCAATGGGCATTATCTTCAAACATTGCTCGTTTCTAAGTTACCTTTTAAAATTAGTGATATGTATATGATTCTTCAACATTCTTTATTTTCAATTTGCAAACATTATTTTATTGTAATGGCAGTGGTAAGAGACGATGCGTGCTGATTTTTTTTGCTGATGGTTAATATCTGTAGTGGAAAGATCAGCGTTTGTGTTCGATAAGAAGACTTTGTATCTCGTCTGTATTTTGTAGAGGGTCTGTTGACTTTTTTCATCTTACATCGTGATCTACCGTGTGGCCTATATAGGTTTCATGGAGTCATTTTGTACATCTAGGACAGTAGTTGCACTGGAGTAATTTTGGACGTCCCCCCTTACAATCTAAACAATTTTATCATTCGGATAATATACTCGTATTACAATACGAGGTGTGGCTATTAAATAATCGAACTGATGCTGCTACCAACGCGCTGCGAGCGTGTCGCGACAAGTTTGAACAGCACTGTGTCTGGTCATACTTTCCCCACCCTGAGCTCGCTGGACAAGCCAGTAAGTCGCTCAGTTTGACTGTAGCAGTCGTTTGAATTAGTCTGCACCAGTGATGCGTCGAAAAATGTTAAGTGTTCAGATGGAACAACGGGGTAATCTCAAATTTCTTGTTAAACTAGGGAAAACTTTTACCGAAGCTTATAAAATGTTAAAAGAAGTGTATACATAATACGGGATAAACATTCATTCCAGATGAATGTTTATCCCGTACACAATTTTTTGAATGGTTTAAACGGTTTAATGAGGGACGTGAAACGACCGACGACGATCCGCGCCCCGGACGGCCCTCAACGTCAAAAACAGACGAAAATGTTGAAAAAAATTGGTAAATTAATCGCGAAGATGGTCGTCTAAGCATCTGAGGGCTTGCTGAAATAACAGGAATCGACAAAGAATGTGTTCGCCAGATGTTACTTGAATCGTTCAGCATGCCCAAAAATGGTGCCAAACCTGTTCACTCCCGAGCAAAACACATCAAGAATGAATATTTGCGCTGACATTCTAAACAACATTGACACTGATCCAGGCTTGTGAGACACGATGATTACTTGTGATGAATCGTGGTTTTTTACTTACGACCCGAAACGAAGCGCCAATCCATGCATTGGAAGAGCCCGAACTCGCCAAAGCAAAAAAAATCAGGATGAGCAAATCCAAATTCAAAACGATGATGATCGTTTTTTTTTGACATTCGAGGCATTATTTACGTTCACTGGGTCCCTGAGGGTCAGACGATCAATCAACATTATTACATCGAGATTCTGACGGCCCTTCATGAGCGTGTGAGAAGACGAAGACAAGATTTGTGGAACACCAAATCATGGAAGATTCACCAAGACAATGCACTGGCCAATTCTGCTTTGTATGTGAAGGCGTTTTTTTGCAAAATACGGCATTACTGTGTTGGAACATCCAAAATACTCGCCCGACCTTGCCCCTGTGCCTTTTGTTTATTTCCCAAGGTCAAATCGGCGCTGAAGGGGACAAGATTAGAAAGTGTGGAAGCGGTTAAAGCAAAAGCGACGGAGGTTCTGAACCAGCTGACAGAAGCGGACTTCCAACACTGCTTGGACTTTCAGCACAATGGAAAAGTCATATGGAGCAGTGTAGAGATCGCCAAGGCGAGTACATTGAAGGCGAAAAAGTTGCTACTGTAATTGGTAACGAATAAAAAGTGTTATGACAGCAGTTCGGTTATTTAATAGCCACTCCTCGTACTTTCGAAATTAGTGACACTCAAGGACACCCTCCACCGTGTATACCTCCCGCAAATCTCGGATAATGGTCTATCGTTTAGTATAGATTTCATTCTTGGCTGCGATAGAAATATTTTGAGCACCCCTCGTATATACATATGTTACTTTGGAGACCAGTGACATACAGGAACACTCTGTCTGCTACCCACAGCCCACAGCTTTGTGAATAGTATTGCGATGGAGGTGAAATAAATTTGATTTGCTATCGTTCGAATTTGCAGTAATTGAATCACACACATTCCTTCACACCTACTGACTACACAATTTGTCACGGTTTATACGGAACGTGGTGCATAGAATAAATTACGAGGTAAATATTTTCCCACCCAGAAAAATGGGTGGGTTACTGCAAGATCTGGTACAGGGATGAATAACGGATGTATGTAAATAATGAAGAAGACATCTGTATTTATGTAGTCCCTTCCTAAAGATATTAATACGAGGCTAATACCTTAAGTGGTTTTAAGATAAAATGGTTATATACAAATATAAACATGTGTTAAACATGTCAGTTTTTATTAAACAAATTTTAGTTAAGACAGAATTTAAAAACAAATATTGAATGAATCCTGTGAAATTGATGTGGTTGCTGCATCTTTATCCCATAAAAAAAAAAACAAAAAAACAAAATGTGCAATGCAACCCCAATTAACTGATTCTGGGTATGAATTAATTAAATATTTAATTACGCTATACAACGATTTTCTCCTGATAATATCATAATGCATATAATGTAGCCTTCGGTGTTTGTGAAAGACCTTTTCAGTTTTTAAGCTGTGTTTATAAATATATAAATTTTATATATTTGACAAGTGATACCCTTTTAACACAAATGAGTTTTATGTCGATGGATTTAATATACTTGACACAATCCGCTTGGTTTATTAACAAAATAAAAAAAAATCATGATAAAAAACTATACTTACCTACCTGGTTTTAGAAGTCTATAATATTAATTTGGCGAAACGAATTTATTTTCATAATATACATTTGCTAAATTTGAGTACAAAAAATATTTTTCAGCATTAAAATTTAATTGTAATGTACATAGGTAACTTTCAGTAAATGGAATAAATAAAAACTGTAAATGCCTCTTTTTAAAGATTTTATTGACACCAAAAAAAGTATTGAAAACTGCATACAGGGAATTGTTGTTTTTTATTTATGGCTCTAAGAATTTCTATAATGGAATTAATTCACTGTGTTTATTGTTGAGCTTTTCCTTACCTTTATTTGAAGCTATTACAAACTTAAAAGTTATGTATGTAGGTACATGATTACATTTCATATACGAGGTGTGTAAATTAAGCAATGAGACTGATTTTTTAAAATTGAAGGGGTTAGAATAGAAAGAGTATAAGTACAATTTTTTAAAATTATGGGATAACTGCGTTTTCTTATAGGCGAGATGCCTATTTATTGGAATAAAAATGGTGCAAGTGATTTTAAATACATTTATCGACATATATTGCGTAATAGAAACATCTGATAAACGAAAGTACAGATTTTGTTGGCATAAAATGGATATGCAATTGTACCCTTTTTATTCCAACCTACATTATACTAAACAATTACTGAGTTTCAACCGATCCAATAATACCTATTTATTCTTTTCTGTTTTGTGCTATATAAACACGTAATGGAAAGTGATGAAGAAATAGAAAGTGCTGAAGGTAAGTTGCTGTGTCATATACATATATTATTATGTTATAATAAATACCAACAAAATCTGATGAACGCTAAATTTAAAAAAAAGTTACTCAACTCGAAGAAATACACCATAAATTTTTGGAGCCAGGCCACACATACATGGAGTATAACAGGTCATTTGGACTAACAGAAAAAATGTAAAAGGAAATTTCCGCAAGTATTTACACCACAAGATTGGAGTAATGTAATAGGATCAGCTTCTAAACGCTTCAAGATACGAGAAAAGAAGATTTTTATATTCATTTGCTCATCTCAATGCCACAATAGGCGATCCAAAAAAGGACATAGAGAAACAAAACTTAAGAGAAACTTCCGAGACATATGCTTTCCAGTTTAAGATTACTATTGATGATGATTTTCCTTTTACAACATGCGAGTGCCCTTTTTTGGGTAATGGCCGACCACCAAGAGATTTGCAGAAAACATTTTGCTCAAAGTTGAATGAAAATCCTATTAATATTTCAGTAGAAAAATGGAAAAAGTTGCAAACACTTCTAGAATATATATCACCTGTATATCATAGCTTTTATAAAGATCTGAAGCATGGAAGTAAGAAAACTAAAACCAAAGGCAAGAAAAAAGATATCAAACTTCCAAAACCACTGCTTCTACGTCAAAAAATACACAGAATGATGCTTATTTCGGTGATACGGATTCTGAGTTTGACGACGACATGGATGATATACCTATACTGAACTCTGATTCTGACAGTAGCGAATAGATTTGTTTTCTTAATTTTGGGAATAAAGTTTGTTTTTGCACATATTCTTGTTTTATTTTTACTTTATTAAAAAAAATGTTTGGAATAAAAAGGGTGTGTGCTTTTTTTTTTTAAAAATATGAGTATTATCCTAAACAATTTTTGAGCTAAAAATTCTGCCATTTTTTTACTTAATCAAAATAAAATTAGATTTTACTTCAATGTTTTCCTTACTTTTATATAGTTACTTAACTGAACTTGAAACATTATATGCATTTTTCCACAAACATTGAAAATAGTTTCAAAAATATTTCATTTTGTACTTTTGTATTTTACCATTTATGTCTTTCATGAAATAAATTATTTTGTTATAGGAGTCCTTAGTCCGTAAGACCACCGACTCTCTAGCCCTAAAGAACATCCTAGATTACCAGATTCCACAGACCAGGAATGGGCTTATCCAGAGGACCTTCTCTCAGCTGTATCAGGTTTACGATCTTAAGAAGTTTGAGTATCCCCAGGTAGCGGACTTAGTATTGAAAGATGAGAGGCTTACAAAAGCCATAGAGAAGACGTCGGTTCAGCAGTTCCAGGATTCAGAAAATAACGATGACGAATTCTATCAGCAGCTCTTGAAGAATAACCAGAAGAGAGCTAAGAAGTTACTCTACGATATGCGGTCCACTCTTTCAGATTTTTTATTAAGGTAAAAGTTCACTAGTTTTGCTGACTTTAATGTCCAAAAAACCTTCATATCGACTTAAAAGAGATATGGCTTAAGTTTATGTTGTATTTCTTGATATTAAGATAAGGAGTTCAGAATGAATGTCTGCGACTAGAGGTGATATTATAATTTTTTCCTCAAATTAGAATTTTCCCTATGGATCTTAAGCTACCTTGATCGTAACTTGATTATATGTAAACTTGTTGACCCCTTCTAGACCCATATGTTGACTACGCCAGTGCATCTAGGCACCAGATCTCTTTAATATACATTGGGTTTAACAGTGCTCTTTTTCTAAATTATTTCAATTAGCTATTGTAACGAGAATAATTCTCCGTTCATTGTCATTCACCATCAGAAATCAGTGAAATCACAGATCCGGATTTCGATTTTATTAGATTTCATCTGTGTGATATATCTGACAGCGATGATGAATAATGAGAAAAAATGAAGATAGAGAAAAATATATAGAAAAAGAAAGATAGAGAAGTAGTATATAACAATTTTAATTTGTCATCTGATTTTTGTATTGAATTTCAGATTTACATCTTGGGTTCTCTACAAACTACTTCCATGTTTTCTCACCTCTGTGGTGGTACATCCAGGTCAAGTAGAGATGTTGAAGAAGGCAGGCGAATCCAGCTTACCTCTCATATTTATACCACTTCACAGGTCCCATTTGGACTACATATTAATTTCGTTTATATTGCTCAATAATAATATCTCGATCACCGCTGGTGGCTGCAGGAGATAATCTTAGGATACCGTTTTTTGGGTGAGTTATTTTAAAATGTACTTTTTTTTTTATATAACTGTCTGGCAGCTACAGTACAGGAAAATAATTGGAACCTTCGACGTAGAAACTTGAACACTTTTCATCACATTGAAGAAAGTTTTAACCTGCTGATGATGCAAACATGGTTGGCGAAACGCGCGTCGAGTAAAAAATAGTGTTTTGGTGTTCCTACGTGGTGAAAAGTGTTCAAGTGTTCAAGGCAGCTCCTACTGTGGGCATTAAATACTATTGAAATTTAATATTGCCAAATCAAAGGATTTGCATATTTTCATATCACAGATATATTTGCATATAACATATCAGATGTGCCAGATGTGTGTTTCACAAAAGTTTTTTTTGTGTCGTTATCATACAAAAAATTAAAAAAGAAGAACAGGTAAATTATATAAGGCAGAAATGATTTATCTTCACTTTATGTTGGCATATCAACACAAATTATTTTACATAAAGGACATCCAAATCCAAGATGACCATAGTGTCAAAAAAAAATTTATTGTAACTTTTTGTCTTGTAAGTATTAAATATCAATTGAGTTTATATTATATACAAATTATTAGAAAATATAAGAGAAAGATATATTAAGAGTCGTTTTTTATTACCTAAGAATTACAAAAACAAAAAAAAAACATCTGTATAGAAAGAAAACTTTAGAAGGTAAAATTTAATTATCAGAAATAGTCTCATAATTAAATTATGCAAACATACAATTGCCTTTTAATAATGTAATTACAAAAAAATTGTAATGTTGCATTTTTACCTGTTATTTCTTAAGTACCTGCCTAATAGACAAGTGAAAGTAGCCAATAATTAATTTTTTGTTGCCTCTTTTTGGTGGGTAATTTTTACACTATAATATAAATACAAGTATAATAATAACATAAAAAAAAACAGAAATTCTGACCTTCTGGTATTATTAGTATTATATTATAATTATTTCTTTGATACGAATATTGAACAGGACTGTTCCAAATTTATAGAGTTGGAGATGAATCCAATGTGTTTGTATAGTTCAATTAACAAATAATCTACATAATCAACAAATTTACAACAATTAAAATACATTGTACATTACATGGTTATCAAGTTATCACACACGAAGAGTATGTCCTTCCGCAATAGTTGAGATAGTTAGTAACAGTGTAGGAATCTTGTTTTATTTAGAGAAAATAAATTTTGTAGATTTAACGATTTCAAAACATGTTCCATTTGTTCAAAGTTGGTCAAATGAACAACAAAGGTTCACTGTTACAAAATATTAATAAAACGATCCTAAAAGTTGATTTGGTGATTAGTATGATTAGATAAGTGTAATACTTTTTTGTCAACACAAAACCATTTTAACTTAAAGTTGTCTACTAAAACTTATGACATGTCTTTAACACTTTATTATTAGCTTGACCTATATCTTGTGTTAAATAACAAATCATGCAACTCAATTTTTACATATTTCTGATTGTGTTGTCAGTTTGATATTGTTCAATGTTGCAATTCTTGCACACTTAATAATCTTCACTGACGATGCAATATTTTAAAATTAAAATAGTACGATTTTATTTCTCGTAAGAGTGGCCTCAATGTATTCCATTTTTTTCTTTATAAAGTTGTGGAAGGCAGCACTTAACAGTTGGAATAGTCGTGCGGTAACTCGTCTGTCTCACAAAACACAAAGGACCCCGCACAAAACCCTATGATTTTGGCCCTCGATTAATTTTTTTCTAATAGCAATTTTTTGTTGACCAAAAATGACTCATTTTTGGCCAGTGGATGACCAGATGTTATACCTAGAGTTACATCCATGGTCGGGAACTCAAAAGAGCACCGTTCGCTTCCTTTCCGGTAGAATAATATAACCCTAATCTGCAGATATTTGAAAAAAAAAAACGATTTTTTTATGTTCTCATCCCGTGAGACAAAATAGCCGATATCTCGAAATCTGTCCATTATTACACTTTACGCCCAGCAAGACTTTTGATCAGGGACGACCCAAGGAACAAAAAAATTGTTATTAGAAAAAAATTAACCGAAGGCCAAAATCATAAGGTTTTGTGTGGGGTCCTTTAAAAAATGTTTTACTAAATAGGATAAAAAGTTTATCACTAAGGTCAGTGCATTTTATGTTACATAAATGTTTTTAGATAGACTAAAGTTAAACTCAAAAGCAAGTACCAAACTGGATGCCTATATGACTAGCACTATACTATATATATATTTTTTAATTCAAGATCTCTACTGAGAGGTTTGGGAGCATTCTTCATAAAACGTCGCATAGACCCGGTCATGGGCAGAAAGGATCACATTTATAAAGCCATTCTGCACACTTACATGAACAACTGTCTCCGAGCCGGCCACAACATCGAATTCTTCCTTGAGGGTGGTCGTACGAGGACTGGCAAGCCTTGTATGCCAAAGTACGGCATTTTCAGCGTTATACTAGAGACATTCATGGATGGAACTATTGAAGATGCCCTGCTTGTACCTGTCAGCGTGAACTACGAAAAATTGGTCGATGGAAATTTTGTGAGGGAACAGTTGGGACAGCCTAAAGAAATGGAGACTTTCGGCAATGCCATTAGGGGGATCTGGAGTGTATTGAATAGCAATTACGGAATGATGAGGATAGACTTTAACCAGCCATTTTCGTTACGGGTGAGTGTTATAATCATCATATAATATACTTTTTTTTGGTATGTATAACTGAGGTTCTGTGAAGTAAAACTTGTATTTATGGTGTAGATTTTCTTTAATCAGGAGGGAAATATCTTTTCTATTTCGGAAAATGTTGGCGTTTTAAAAATTATCGCATTAGAAAATTTGATTAATTAGAAATGAGATTAATTATTACAATTATAATTCATCAATATAATTCATATTACAAATATTTTAAGTTTAATTCCTACTGTTCATAATAATTAGGATTTTCTTTCTTTGTTTTTGATGTTACTGAAAAATCTTGACAAAACATGAGTTTGTGTGAAATTGATTAATGGATTTCAAAAAAGGGAAAAAAATACTGGTCAAGAACTAACTTTTTCCTTACCTTGTGCTGTTTGATATATCAAAATATATACACAGCTATATTATGATTAGGGTCAGGAAATTGCAATAACTTAGGGCCGGCACTATACAACTCTATGATAATTAAAGTATATAAACCATATTTTAAAGTAAAACCATAACGTATTTCATGCCCGTGCATATGTACGCCACTGACCGATCCTGCTAAGGCGCTGGGACTCGAGTATGCGCGGTAGTACGCCGGTCCCGTTGAGAGAGCGCTGGATAGTTAAATGTAGTTTATCATGCGTTTGAGAAAAAACTTTCCTGACCCCAAGTATGATAATATAAATTGTACATACAGGATGTTCACTATTTTTATGGGATTGCATTGGTAACTTTCAAACCATAGGAGATATCAGGTGAGGAGATATCAAAATTATGACTCATATGACGGTGACATGTTTAATATTCCAAAATTTTCTAAAAAATCAAACTGAAAAGGGCCAATGTCGAATTTTGCAATGTAGTCCTATCAAAATAGTGAACATTCTGTATAATAGTTACCGGTTTTTATAATCATTTTGTGTAAAATATAAATAATTGGCATGAGAAAGAAAATTCAAATTTAGGATATTGTTGTGTTTTGCATAATTTCAGAAGTATTTTTTTACTTTACCTTTTGCAGGAGTTGGTTAAAACTTTCAACATGAGTGGAAAAATTCCTCATTCTAACGGAATCAAAACGTTAAAGTCTAATCCATCCACCACCAGCCTGTATGGTACAGATATTGTATCTGAGGAGCATAAAACCTTAGTAGAAAGTATCTCAAAACATATCATTTATGGTGAGTAGAGCAAAATTACCTTTGTTTTCTTTAATATCCAGCAAATTTTTAGAAAAATATTAATTATCTTTCTATTTTAGACTGTGCTCAAACCACATCAATAATGTCGACTAACGCCCTAGCTTTCCTACTTCTAACACAGTTCAGAGAGGGGACTACTATAGAAAAATTGGTGATTTCTTTGGATAATTTAAGAAAAGAATTAGAGTATGCTAGAAGAGATTTAGGCTTCAGTGGAGATTCCATAGACGTGATTAACTATGCGGTAATTATAAATAAAAAAATATTACCTTAATATAAAATCATATCAAAACCTGTATGTTTCTTAAGACTTTTCATTGCTTACGACTTGACATATTTACCATTTTATTAGGAAGAACTAACTTATTAGAATTTGCCACATTCATTTTAGTCTATGGATTAAAGGCTACGAATAATTTTGTGACCCAATTTTTGTAGTTTATTTTTCAGTTTTCTAATCTTTGTTTAGTGACTTTCAAACTTGTATGTGTTTCATTGCTTAAGAGTTAACGCATTTACCCTCAAAAAATCTTAGTTTTTCCTATTTTCAATCACTAGGATTTTTCACGTTAATTTTAATCTATGGAAGGGTACAGATAATTTTTTGACGTATTGTAAATTGATAAACATACAATATTCAAATTCTTTTAGGCCGAGATGTTGGGACCCGCCCTGATACGTAAAGAAAGGGTGAACAACGAAGAAGTAATAAAGCCCATCGCCATCCTGCCAAATGTGATAGAACTGGCATATTATAGTAACACGTTAGTGACGCATTACGCGCTAGAATCTGTCGTCGCTATAGCAATGGATGCATTAGACAAGACGTCAGGGAGTGTAATCCACCAGGAACTAGTGGAGAACGTCCAGGACCTATGTGATATTCTACAGTATGAGTTTTTATTCTGTAAACCATGCCAAAGTTTAGAAGAAATCATCACGAGTTGTATCGATGACCTAATCATTAAACGACAAATATTTTTGGTAGTGAGTATTAGAAAATATACTTAGTTATAACATTTATATTTTTTATTTGTTGTTTTAAGGATCACGATGAAAGCACGGAATTAGTCTTAAGAAGTCGGAGGATAGCGAGGCAATTTGATGACGACAACGAAGAAGAAATGAACTGCTCAACTCAGAAAATTTATAAAATAAATCCGAACAAGACAGCCGTCGACGCACTTAGGCATTTGAAAGCGGTACTGATGCCTCTTGTAGAATCGTATGCAATCACCGCCTTTACGTTGGACAAGCTTGTTGGACGGCAGTTGCTTGAAAATGAATTAGTTAAAGATATTTTGGACGAACTGAAGGACCAATTAGTCAGGGGAACTATTGAATATGGTAAGATTATATTTGTGGTACTCAGAAAAAGACCTAAAAGAAATATTTAAATATTTCCAAATTTGCCCTTTTTCAGTCTCCTAAATCAGGGGTCGGTAAACCTTTTTCTATAGAAGGGCCATTTGGCAGTACAACGAATATAGTGCGAGCCACATGTCATTCAAACATTGAAGAAATGTCATATTCAAGTTCGGAAATTTGTGCTACAACGCAGTTCTACACTATAAAACTATGATAATGAAAGTATAAACCGTATTTTTAAGCGTCTTGTAAAGTATATCCGCGTGTATTTCTTGCCTCTGCATACCCACGCCACTGACCGATCCTTCCCGATGTCCCGGGATTCACGTCTGCGCGGTAGAGATTCACGTCTGCGATCTCATGCAAGAACCCTGGATAGGTAAATGCAGTTTTACATGTGATAAGCCGGAATTTCCGAACTCTAGTCATATTAGATTAATGAAACAGTATGGTAAATTATGACATTTAATCGTAGATAAGACAACATGTATCATAATGAATGTGAAATAAAACGGTCAAAAAAAAAAACAAAAAGGAAATAGAGAATTCAAAACTTTTTATGCTCCCTTGCCGACCGCTGCCCTAAATCAACTGTTTAAATTCAGACTTGAACGTGAAAATTTCACCACTTGACACTGAACACTTTTTTGCATTCAACACCCGTTTTACCAGCTACACTGGCGTCATCAGGAGATGATTAAAACAAATGAGATGATTAAAAAAAAAAAGTGCCAATTTTTGTCTCAACTTTTTGATTAAAAAATGAAGCTAGTAGTTGCCTTTGTCATATATGCAGATATCAAATTGATGTTAGATAATATAAAATTTAAATGATTAAACTCAAACTCTAATCAGTTTAAACTCAAACTCAAATTTGTTATGAGGCATTTTCAAGTTATCGTATATACAGGGTGTCCCAAAATGCAACATCAAGCCAAAAGGGGGTTACAGACCAACTCAGACTGGAAATAAGTACTTTTGTAACATTGGTGAAAAATTGCTTCCCTAAATCAATATTTTTCTGGTTTTAAATGAAGGTCAATTGTTGATTTTTTTGATGTTGCGCTAAATAACACGCCATTTGAATAAACATTTTACAATAAGTCGTGATTAGTGTTCGGAATGTTTGCCTACACAGGTGTTAAACTGCGTTAGACTATCCTGCCCTCCCGCACCGGGATGGCATACTACTGCGCATACGCGGGTCCCGGCGCGTTGTCGGGCAGAGTCAGTGTCTTACGTAGCACGGGCAAAAAATTGGTGTTGGCCAGGTGTTATGGCTAACATTTTCGGACCCTAATCATAATACTTCCAAAAAAGTGCTGACCATGGCACTTTCATGGTCAGTATGTTGCACTACTTCCCCTTGGTTTACTAGCATAAACAAAATCCAAAATAACAGTCGGTAATACAAATACAGGAATACAGGAACACTGCGCTAATTAAATGGAGTAGTGCAACGTACTGACCATGGAATGAAATCGGGCAGGTTATAATGGTCCCTCAAGCTTTATTTTGTTCTCATGTGCGCATGCATAGCTATTTGCCCTCTTTTGCTCTGCTCTGCCTCAGATATTGTAAAAAGGTGGTAATATTCAAAGCCTAATAATTTTCTTATCTGATGTAGTTTGATTATTCAATTTTTACCATCCTCAAAGTTTTCGTACAAAAAACAAAAAGAAAAAACAATTCACACAAAGGAAAATTACCTCGAAACTGGTGACTTGCTTGCATATCTTTTTTTTTCGAGAACCTAAAGTTATAGATTCCATGTAGTATATTGTTTATAAAAGGTGAATAGTCAAAGTTGGGCGATGATAAATATTAAATCTTTAAAAAAGAGTTTCTAATTTTTATTTTAAGTCCCATGACTGTTGTTTTTAAACTACATTATAATTGACTAGTTTTTTTACAGATTAATATAACAAACTACTTTTTTAAATGTTATCAGAATAAGATGTTTTGTAGTTTTGCCTCGAGTTTTACACATATTTACTAGGATTAGGAGGAGAAATATCTTTGTATTTGCTCTCTAAAACATGGTTTGAATTCCAAATTATCAAAACTATGTAATTTTAACTTTATCACTAACTAAATGTCATCAAAAAAATGTCCAATATGATTAGACTAACATGATGTAAGTTTAACGATAATTTTGTTTTTAGAGGAGAGCGTTTCGGTGGATCCTGTAAAAAATGCTCTGAGGCTGTACCAGAAGTGGGGCGCACTGGAATGTCACAGTGAGAAGAAGCTTAGGCTGTATTACTTGAGGGATGATCAAGACAACTCTGAATCTGTAAATATGCTCTACCAAAGGATAAATAAATACCGACAATCTCAATAATTTTTTTTGTAATTCATTGGTAGCCAAATACAATTTTTAAGACAATTTAGTTTACAGCAGTGTAGATAAATTGCTTTAGTTAGGTTTAATTATGTGCCTTTTATAAATATTTTAAAGTTTCAATTGTGTAAAACTTTTTTTATATGAAATACAGATGTCGGTAATGCAGAGATCGCTACGTAAGTTTATGATTTAATTGATAAATTATTATAAACTGTGATAATTGAGAAAGTAGAATTTATCACAATTTGTTTTTTTTACTCTATATCATTGTATATACATTAAAGTTTGAGACAATAATAATTTAATTTATTAATGCGTTGTTTTTTTAACACCCCTGCCTCTAGTCAAGAAGTTAAATTAAAAAAATAAATAAGAGGAGTAAAAATGTGCACAATATATGTACATATTGCCTGTGTCATTCATAAACACCGACTGTCTTCAGTGCTTGAGCGTACGTTGCCACAACCAATAGTAGTCTTTCTGCATTTATTCTTGTTAAACATGAGCGATTTAGCCAGTATATATGGTTGTAGAATGAAAATGATCGTTCTACATCTACTGAAGTTAAAGTGCAAATTCAAAATAGTTCACTGGATAGAGGACGACACACCATGCACATTATTTTCTCGAATGTCGCACAGCTGTTTGTATCCTGTATTTTTAAGTAAAACAGTTTTGAATTTATTGGTTACAGCTATGCTTTTACTATCTGTTAACATATCCATTTCGTTTGCTTATGAACTATCACAGACAATGTGTCTGACACACACAAAATGCTAGTCTCTAGTTTAGTAATTGCTGCAGTCAATATTTCAAAATTTGGCGCAATGTCACACAAATTTTTTGTAAATATTTGGTTGCTGAAACATGCACTGACTGTTGCACGGCATGTGATTCGCTAGCCTCTAATTGTAACACAAATGTTTTGACATTTTCAAAATATTTGACATAATAAACAGTAGCATGGATCCACGTGCACCACCGTGGTAATAGGCCAGGGAGGTAATGGTATGTTAGGAAATTGTTGTTTAAAGATTTGTTTTCAGGAGCTTGCTTTAATAAATATCTGTTTAGTATTCCCAATTAATGAGTCTACCAATGGGTATTGCTTATAAACCTCTTCCGCTGCACGGTGTAAAGCATGTGTCATACATGTAAGGTGAACCATATTGGGATACCTGTGTTTCAAACATTGTCCCGCTTTCACCATATACATCAACAGAGGATAATGCACATGTTACTATTATTTTACATACTTTTAGCTGTTTGCAAAACACTTTTAATAGCTATCAATATCGGGGGTGAAATATCTGACACGCCTAAAATCGTATCATGTCATTAACGGCCTTATCACCGCGAAAATCTGTTGTTTCATCCAGTGTCAGCCACAGAAAGTTATTGCATATATATATCTTCCTTAATATTGGAATTATTAAATTCTAATATTTAATATTTAAGTCTATTTTAAAATCGTCGTAATGTTCAATAATCTGTTTGTCTATTCACAAATAGTAACAACTGTGCCACTATTGCCAAAATCCACACAAAATCAGGTAGTGTGTAAACACAGTACACGAACTCATGAGTGAGCCACTCGTGATGAAGAAAATTGTTCTTAATGCGGCGATCAACCCATTTACACTGACGGCAGGTAGAAAACTAAATGGACACCTGTCAACATGTTAAATAATAAGCAGTTAATTACTAAAAAAATGTTAAATATTGTCTCCTCTAAAGACAATGTTTGAGTTCTGATGACTTTCTTCTGAATCAAAGATATGATTTAATTATTTGTTATTTTCTAAAAGATACTTATTGTTAATGCCCTGAATATGACATTAAATATGTTGAAACATTAATTTTTCTTTTTGGAATCACACTTTTTTATACCAGTGTTTTTGACCTCTTCTCAATACTTTACATTTCGTTACTGCAAAAAATAGATCATGCTATTTCTAAATAGTAGCTTAATTTCCGGGAAAACTCTAATTTCGAAAATTATTCAGACCATCTTTCAAGGTCTTATTTATTTTATACCTACATTTTTAATAACTCCTACTTTTAGATTTGTGTCTTTCCTTTAGCAGATCCTATCCAATTTAGAATATATTTGATTATTTGAATTACATTGAAACTTATCTGTCTTTATTTAAGACTCAAGTAAATAATTTAACAAAATTTAGTCCTCCCCTTTTTATTTCAAGCAAAAAAATTTTTTGAATGTAATATAATATCAGCATGTTCCTTATGATCACTCAATCTTGCCTCTAACAGTTCTATTAATAGAAATGTTTATCTTTATTAGAAACAAGGGACTTCTTATATAATTTCACTGATAATTTAAAAAGGAATGTGGTTCTACTTTATACAAATTCATTACAAAGAATGTGATGAGTAGACAGCCTCATTGCACATTCAGACATACTCATTTGTAGGGATGGGCATAATTGAGATATTTCAATAATGGATTATTAGTAATCTAGACATTTTAATAATCTACTAATATTAGTAGTTAAAAATTAGTAGTACTAATTTTAGTTATGAAACCTAAGATAACACAGTGTAATCCATTATCTTACTGTTGTATATGTTTGCTGATAATTTATTATACACAAGGATATTTTATGCCTTGGTGGTACCTAAAATAATATCTGCCTGTTTTTTTTTTCTAATTTATATTATATTTTATGACTTGAAGAGTTTTTAAAAGTAATGAAATAAATGAAATTTATCGATTATCATTCATAATTTGTTATGTTTTTTTTTTGTAATAATTTTACTGCCAAATTAGTCAAAATTACTAGTAGGATTTATATATCCACGTGCCAAATATACTAAAACCGCTCCTTAAAAAAATCAATAATACTTTTGAGAAACTTGTCTTCATATTATACGACTGCCGTGTATTAATTAAAATCGTATGTTTGTATGTCGCCTTATCTTGCAACAAATGAGAGAACCATACCATACGGCCGGCAACTATACACTAATTTATACTGTGCGTGTTCAATTAGCAAATATATATGTAGATCGAGAAGTGCCTGCGCAATATATCGCGTCTGGCAGTTGTATCTCGTTCTCGCTTCTCGCCGAACAACTAATTTTAGTACTACTAATTTTGACTACTAATTTTCAGATAGCATAATCGATTATCTTGAGATAATTTAATAATCTACTAATTCGATTATTGTCACTACTCATTTGTAGCCTTGTGCCTGTGCCTTGTCAACCATATGGACCAAGAAACACAGTTTTACATTAGGCCTCATTTATCTCCTCATTTATGGTGAATGAATACCATAGAATCATATAATATGCCCATGTTATATAAGGATAATCTGTAAAAATACATCATTAAACCCTTAAATGAACTTAAATATGGTAAATTTTTTGATTCAAAACATTAATTCAAAATTAACTTTAGAACCTCTTCTGGCGTTGGTTGCTTGCTAACTCCATAAACTTTATAGTTTTCTTCTCTTATTGCTAATTCAGTAACAGGTCCAATGGCAATAATCTGCAATGAAGAATTTATAAAAAAAATATAAAAATAGATTAGCAACCAAATACCTAATAGAGAACAATGATTAAAACTATTGCAAAAATAATGAAGTCAGGAATATAAAAATATTTTTTTAGGTATGGTTCAAGGTTTTGGTATTAAGAATACATTTACATGAAATGACTGATAAATCAAGGAGAAGATGATATAAAAAGTTTCCTATGTATTTTCTCAAAAATCTTACCTTAACATCATTAAGATCCAAAGGAATTTTTCTAAGATAATTTATAGAACTACGTAAACCAGACGGACTAAAGAACACCACATATTCGGAAATACTTGTAAAGTTATCTGTAGCATCTGCTAATTCCTTTTCAATGTTTGGATTCGCTATCGTATCATAAACTAAAACTCCTTCCATCTTGACACCCTCTTTTCCTAATTCCAGATTCAGTGTGTCAGTCTTCAAATTCCCATGAGGAAAGAGAAAAGGTTTATCATATAACGATTTCTCTGAAAAGTGAAATTATAATTATCTATCAAATATATGTCGATCGGTAGGTATTTAAAAGAAGTGACATGTAAGACTAAGTAAACTTCTAACTTATATCTAAATGTTCCAAAATGTTATTCAAAACCCTAACAAATATGTACATCTGTCCTTAAATTTGAAAATAATACTTTACACGAAGTCGGAAAGCTACATCCAACAGCTGTTCTCAATGAATTCTATTATAAGATAGCTCTGGAAATATAGTTCTCCACTCTTTTTAATCACTATATTTAAGGATCAGGGATTTTTACATGCAGTTGGAACTAAATCCACATTACGAGTATTTTCCTAATTATTTTAAATACATCGACACTTTTCTTCTCTAATGTAAACCGTGCTATAACGAGAATTCCATGAATGTAGATTGAAAAAAATGTGTTTCTTATATGTGTCACAGACATTTGTTCTGCAGTTACATATAATTGTATAATAGAAAAATTATACAACAGTTTAGTATATGAAACATAACCTTACAATAATTCCTTACTCTTTAAAATTAACTTAGACAAATTCACGGCATTTCCAGACTCTCTGCCCTCACACTCCAGATTGAGCTTCTCGGAGGCATCTTTGTGGGTTGTTTCTCCAACAACGAAATTATATTTTGTCTTCCAGTTGTGCAAAATATTTTTGTTATCTTCAGATGCTAAGTAAACAGCATGAACACACCGAGGACTCGAAAGAATAAGTCCCGCATAATTATCGTCGTTTTTTAATTCCTCCCTTAAAATATCGATATTTTTAAAATCAAAAACCAATGTCTTCACTTGCCTAACCTCAAAACCACTGGAGTTTAACAGGCTGTCATATTTATCACCAGAACCATCACCTTTCTGCGATTTTAATAGTAAAATTGATTTTTTTCTAATCATTTTATAATTCTAATTCAACAGGATAGCATTACATAAGTAACAATGATAATAATTTTACACAGACAAAATACCAAATCATTTTAAAAAATAATCTAGTTACTTACTAGTTCCCTCAAGCAGGGGAATGTTATATTACATGACGCAGGCAAACACTGTTTATTCGGTACAATCACAATAATTGAACAATAATAATAATGATTAATAATATTAACTTTTTGTTTTGCATTTCTTTAAAACCCTACTAATTCAGGTTTATAATTACTTGACTACAGAGACAAAGACCTGTCTATCTACTTGGATTACAAGCACCTACCTTTACATAAAATGTTTTGTGCTACTTATCATAGCTACCTATGTATGTATTACTGAAATAACAATTAAAATTTTATTCTCCAATCATTTTTCTGTGAATGTATTTAGAGTGTTCTGGAAAAAAAAAACAGAAGAAAAAACTTTATCGAGTGTCAACGATAGATGGTTTGTGATCAACGAATTTAAGGGATTAGTTACTTAAGCCTCCAAAGTTATTTTTCCGATTTCCTCTCTTATCCTTTCCTGCAGATCTGCTATGTTGCTGGGTTTCTGAATGTAAACCCTACTTTTAAGATGTCCCCACAAAAAGAAATCTTGTATTATTCCGGCCCACACATTAGTTTTCTGTGGGCGCTGAGTATGAAGTTCCCTCATCCAATGGGGGTTCTCTTCAGCCCAGTAACGACAATTTTGGCGATTTACGTGCCCATTTAATGTAAAAGTAGCCTCGTCAGAGAAAACTATCCACTCTAAATATAACTGTTTTTGATCAATACAAGTCATCAATAAATCGCAAAATTCCACTCGTCGATCTGGATCGTCTTCAAGTAGCTCTTGAACAGCTTGCATTTTATATGGGCGTTTTTTCTCATATTTAAGTATTTTTAAAAATGTTTTGTGATTAAGATTACTATCACGGGCCAGTTGACGGGCTGGATTGATTTGATTTTCTTCTAGAAAAACAAATTCAACTTCGTGTCGGCATCAACAACAGAGCAAACACTGTTTATTCACTGTTTGAAAATGGTACAATCACAATAATTGAACAATAATAATAATGATTAATAATATTAACTTTTTGTTTTGCATTTCTTTAAAACCCTACTAATTCAGGTTTATAATTACTTGACTACAGAGACAAAGACCTGTCTATCTACTTGGATTACAAGCACCTACCTTTACATAAAATGTTTTGTGCTACTTATCATAGCTACCTATGTATGTATTACTGAAATAACAATTAAAATTTTATTCTCCAATCATTTTTTCTGTGAATGTATTTAGAGTGTTCTGGAAAAAAACAGAAGAAAAAACTTTATCGAGTGTCAACGATAGATGTTTTGTGATCAACGAATTTAAGGGATTAGTTACTTAAGCCTCCAAAGTAAGTGTGTTTGTTTATACATACCTGAAAGTTTTTAAATTTGTAAAAAACTAAAAAGTGTTGAAGTTGAGTGTTGATTGCATTGGATCACCATTGGCTCTGTAAGTTCTTTTCGTACATATATACATACATATTATAAAAGATGCATTACCAAAATGCTAATAAATTGGATTGTTCTAAGCATAATATACAGTAAGCAACGAAAGTCATCACACACCCACTTTTTTGAAGTTTGCTTAAATTCTGATAATTTTTGTATTACAGCATTGCTTTTTTTTGCTTCTGATAGGATTATAGCTTGTGATATTCTGCGTCTAATAAGCCGAAGTTGAAGGCGGTATGTCCATTGTGTGAAAAGATATCGCTAAAAAAAGTAAAATTTCAATGTTTTCAGAGAAACGTAAATAACTCTTAAATAAAATAGCAAATCCCTTTCGAAGTTGTTGGACTCGTATTAAAGGGAAATCATCAGTGTATCTATTTGACTAACTGAGTCATTTTGAAAAAACATTTCCTAGACATGAAAAAAATCTGTTGAACCAAAAATATCATGAAAATTCAAAAAAGCCCTGTACGCCACATTTACTCCAACAAAAATTTAGGATTAATATCCCTCTAGATCGGTCTGTGTTTTATTAAAATTTCAGGAACAGTGATTTTTACGAAAACTATACTCAGGATGGTGGAATTTTGAATTTTCCTGATATTTTTTTATCACCTTTAGATTTTTTTCATGTCTAGGAATTTTTTTTCAAAATGACTCAGTTAGTCAAATAGATACACTGAAGATTTCCATTTAATACGAGTCCAACAACTTCGAAAGAGATTTACTATTTTCGGAGTTATTTACGTTTCTTTGAAAACATTGAAATTTTACTTTTTTAGCGATATCTTTTCACACAATGGACATACCGCCGTCAACTTCGGCTTATTAGACGCAGAATATCACAAGCTATAATCCTATCAAAAGCAAAAAAAATCAATGCTGTAATACAAAAATTATCAGAATTTAAGCAAACTTCGAAAAGTGGGTGTATGATGACTTTCGTTGCTTACTGTACATGTCTAAGCCTGTAAGGTAAATGAGATTGAGAGTATTTTTTTTTGGCTGAGTATATCCAGTTAACATTATTTGATATCAATACATATGCAAAATCTGTTTTTGAGATCACAAAAAAAAATACAGTTTTAAAACATTGTTTTGTGGTAGAGATATGTATATTCCAGCTAAATTAAATATCGCTTGTCGAACAAAATATGTTTATAAGTATCAGTAAGTATTCCCCCACATTCTATTACGGGCCCTGCCTCGTGTGCTGCCTTATAATTGCATAGTTATTTCTTACCCATACTCTTTTTAGAATGTAATTTAATCTGAAACTAGAGGGTATAATAGTTATGGTAACTATTTTAAAAGTCCAAACTAAACTCTATTTATAAAATTTAAATCTATGTAAATCATAGACACTGGCTACAAAATGACACTATTTACATAATGATAGTCTTCTGAGTTTTCTTCTGACTAAATGATCAATTGCGTCGGAAAAGTCAAGTCTTGGCCAATTCATTTTCAATTGCGAAAATTGCTTAATGGGTAAGACGACTTTGGCCTGTTGCGCCAAGTTTTTCAATGAAAATATGCAGCACTGAATCAGCACTCACGTCGAATAGCGATCATATACACGGTGGAGACTTTAACTGGAATATATTCGCTAGCGGGGTGGTGAATTATTTTTCAAAAAAATTCCCGAGACACATCAACTTTTAAATGTATTTACCTACATTTTGCAAGTAATATGAAAAATATAACCCTTCAGGGGTGGCGGAAACCACCCTCGACATGATTTTTTCAAATGTAACCCTATGGCTTGTGACTCCTCATTGTAAAGCTGGTGGAAAGAGGAATCCAACGCACTGATCAAATTTTAATTTTTAGTATGTTTTTAGGGTTGCATACAATTAAAACAATTTAAAAATTAAATTTATTTTCAACGTAACAATTGTTCAAAATGTGCACCATTCACTTGTTGGCAGCATCCCAGTCTGTGGTAGGTTTCGTCCCTTACATTATGCAACATTTGCGGTGTTATTTTTCCGATTTCCTCTCTTATCCTTTCCTGCAGATCTGCTATGTTGTTGGGTTTCTGAATGTAAACCCTACTTTTAAGATGTCCCCACAAAAAGAAATCTTGTATTATTCCGGCCCACACATTAGTTTTCTGTGGGCGCTGAGTATGAAGTTCCCTCATCCAATGGGGGTTCTCTTCAGCCCAGTAACGACAATTTTGGCGATTTACGTGCCCATTTAATGTAAAAGTAGCCTCGTCAGAGAAAAACTATCCACTCTAAATATAACTGTTTTTGATCAATACAAGTCATCAATAAATCGCAAATTCCACTCGTCGATCTGGATCGTCTTCAAGTAGCTCTTGAACAGCTTGCATTTTATATGGGCGTTTTTTCTCATATTTAAGTATTTTTAAAAATGTTTTGTGATTAAGATTACTATCACGGGCCAGTTGACGGGCTGGATTGATTTGATTTTCTTCTAGAAAAACAAATTCAACTTCGTGTCGGCATCAACAACAGCCTGCCTCTTACTCGGTACTTTCCTGACATGACCCATCTCTCGATATTGTGCCTCAATTTTACTATGTATACTACAATGGTACCTTGATTTAGTGGTGGCAAGTCAGGATGCGTTTCTCGAAACAAGCGAACAACTTCGCATTGAGTTCGCGCCCTATCACCATATCCAATCATCATCAAAATTTCGATTTTAAGTAATTCAGTAAAGACATTTTCACCAATTTCAAATAACACTTCGTTTCAAACTCTGAATACAGCATACAAACTAAATTACTCTTTGCGGCCGTGTAAAAACACTAGCAAAAAATAACAAATATCAGTTGTGGCAAAAAATTGCTTGGAATTTTTTGTGGGGACATATGAAAAGTAAGGTTTACATTCCAAAACTAAACAACACACATTTTGAGTACGAAATTGTTGCGTTAAAAATAAATTAAACTATAAAATTACGTTTTAATTGTATGCAACCGTACAAACATACTAAAAATTAAAATTTGATCAGTGCGCTGGATTCCTCTTTCCACCAGCTTTACAATGAGGGGTCACAAGCCATAGGGTTGCATTTGAAAAAATCATGTCGTGGGTGGTTTCAGCCACCCCTGAGGGCTATATTTTTCATATTACTTGCAAAATGTAGGTAAATACATTTAAAAGTTGACGTGTCTCGGGAATTTTTTGAAAAATCATTCACCACCCCGCTAGCGAATATATTCCAGTTAAAGTCTCCACCGTGTATGTATTTTAACACGGTGTTTAAATTTCAAACTGTAGAATCTTCTAAAATTTCATTGGATAAAAATAAATTCAAATATTTTGTTAACTATCTACTTTGGTATCAAATTATAATAATTGAATTGCCCCCTCCCCCCCGGGTTGGATCCAGGGGGTTGTGGGGGCCATGTCAGTAGGCAATAATTAACACTGGTTTTGAGAGATAAGCGATAATAAAACAATTTCAGTTGTAATGTGCCAAAACAGTCATTCTTCAGATATGCAACGGATGCGTCTAAGTATATTGTATTTCCATAGCTAATATAATCTAGGAGCTCATGGCAAAAACCTGTGGCAGTGATGTTTTGTAAAGGCCCATATTTTAGTGTACAGGGTATTGTATATGGCAAACACAAATACCAGAATTTCGAAAATTTTTATACGGGGTCTGGTATGAAAATATTGACATTAACATGACACTTTCGCTTATCCCGGAAGTTGCTGTGAAACTATTATTTTAAATGTAACATGCTGTTTTTTTTTATTTCATTTTCAAATTCTACGTCAATTTTTAGTTGAAAATCATCAACATAACCCAATATCGAGAAAACCGTGTTCGAATTATTTTGGTTTTTGATTTTTTTTTAGGTCATGATCATGCAATATTCATGCTTTCTCAGATAATGATCTATAAAGTTAAAATTTCACAGAAGGAATACTAGGTTTCAGAATAGAATTCGAAAATGAAATGAACAATAGCATGTTGCATTTAAAATAACAAAGTTGAAAGCAACTTTGTTGCAAGGATGTAGATGATTCGCAACAACACCTAAACAACAACTAAAAATTTCCTTTAGTGTATTACACGTCGTTATTGCGGTTTGAGTTTCGACACCAATGTGTTACTTTTGTCAAACACTCGTTTTGGTTCTTGGGTCTTGTCATCAAATCTTTTTGTCTATGGTTTTCTCGATTATTTATGGTACATATTTATTAAACGTAGTCTTAAAGCCAGTGGCGGTGCGTGATATTTCAGTTAGCCATATCTTGAAAACTATGGTTCCAAAAAACTATTTTTTCACTTAGGGTTAATGACCTGTTTCTACATTACAATCAAGGGAGTCAGCTTGGGAGTCAGCTTGGACAAAAGAAACATCGATAGCCAACATGACATTTTTACAACGTATTGAGTCTTCTTATGGACTGGATAGCAGAGAGTCCTGAGGATGCAAATAAATTTTGCGAAATGTCGATTAAGTGAAAAATAGTTTTTTTTTTAACCATTTGACCTTATCCCACTAGTTAACTATATTTTTTCATTAGCTTTAAGCAGTGGCGGTGCGTGATATTTCAGTGCCATATCTTGAAAACGACGCATGGGACCCACTTCACTTTTTTAGGTGATGACTATACACCTCTTACAGAAAGGATTTATAGTGAAAAAATCGTCAGCAAAGTTTGCGAAAAAATTTTCAAAAACACTGGAGCACTCCCTGGGTTTTCAGTAACGCTCTGTGGAATATTTGCAGTATATTTTTTTTTCATAATCTAGAAACAAATATAAGGAGACTTTTTTCGATTTGTTACAAAATATTTTTGTTTCAAAAAGGCCATTTTAATTTTGGGAAACAAAATGTTCCTATAAAATTAAAATTAAAATGGCCATAACTTTTTGAAAAAAAAATATTTTGCAACAAATCGTAAAACGTCTCCTTATATTTATTTCTAGATTATGAAAAAGATATACTGCAAATATCCCACAGAGCGTTACTGAGAACCCAGGGAGTGCTCCAGTGTTTTTTAAAAAAAATTTCGCAAACTTTGCTGACGATTTCTTCACTATAAATCCTTTCTGTAAGAGGTGTATAGTCATCACCTAAAAAGTGAAGTGGGTCCCATGCGTCGTTTTCAAGATATGGCACTGAAATATCACGCACCGCCACTGCTTAAAGCTAATGAAAAAATATAGTTAACTAGTGGGATAAGGTCAAATGGTTAAAAAAAAACTATTTTTCACTTAATCGACGTTTCGCAAAATTTATTTGCATCCTCAGGACTCTCTGCTATCCAGTCCATAAGAAGACTCAATACGTTGTAAAAATGTCATGTTGGCTATCGATGTTTCCTTTGTCCAAGCTGACTCCCAAGCTGACCCTTGATTGTAATGTAGAAACAGGTCATTAACCCTAAGTGAAAAATAGTTTTTTGGAACCATTTGCCCTCATCCCACTAGTTTATATACTATAGTTATATAGAAACAGGTCATTAATCCCACATTACAATGAAAAAAATGTCTTATTTTACAGGACTCTTTCAATGAGAGTTTTACCTGATGTAACTAGGTACCACCATTATTTTATGTGTTGCAGATGTCCAGGCAAGGCAACGTGGTGTCCGGTCCGCCGAAAGTCAGAATGTCTGCAGGAACCAAAATAGGCCACGGCCTATTTCAGGCTGTCTGGTATTTGTGCGTCCCAATGACCATACTGTTCCTCTACCCGAAATGGAAAGGTTCTAGAGAAGAATGAGCTGGTAACTGGAGTAAAGAAAAATATTAATAGTGAGTCGTTCGATTCTGTTTTGGCATGTTTTGCATGTGTAAATATAAATAATAATTGATTGCTACAATAATTTATTTTCTTGAGTTGCGATGAAATGAGCGCAAAATGTCCATAATATCAAAATCAGAAAGAATAATAATAATAAATACTAAAGGCTGCCGACGTTAACTACTGGGGCAAAGTGGGGTAATATAATTTTTATTATTATGACGTATTTATTTTTGTTTACTACATTACACCCAACTTTTATAAAATGTACGGCCTACCATTTTTGTGACCAGAACAGCAGATTGTTTGAGAAAACAGGGTGGGAGTTTACACATTTGTCAATTCGCAATTTGTGGGCGTGTGAGTGTTGTGATATTTTTTACATTTATATTTCACTAATATTTTTTATGAAGTCTCTAAATACTTTTGATAAAAATAAAAATTATGTGGAAAGTAAACAATCTAGTTATACAGAAGGAATGGCAATATCAAAAGTAGGTGTTTTCTTCAGTACGCACCAATGATTTAGCTTTACGAATATGACGTCATAAATATGTTTTGTGTGAACATGGTTTCAATAACCTTGAAACGTACCTAAAAGATAAAAACAGGTAAGTATCATTCATAAGTAATATAATGTGATATTAAAATAATGTATATGTCGTGTTTTTATTTTTCTTCAGTTGGTATTTTTTCTGTTGTTTCTGAATCTATCTTGGCTATAGCGACATATTGCTATAATCAAGCACTAGGTACATATAGCGGTTGTATAAATTGATCTAGTCACATTTTTATTTAAATTACAATTTTACGTCAAGTGAAATTATTTATGATTTCAACTATGTCATTATTATACAGGGTGAGTTTTTAATGCGTATTTGGTCTATAGAATCGTTGTTTCATAAAAAAAAATGTTGAAATGGAATATGTGGGGTTGTGTGCATCTTTTTTTTCAACCTCTTTAAAATATTGCCGAATCTACAGGGTGTTCATATATTTCTGTACGTCAACTAACTTCCTTATTTTAAATAGAACACCCTATACAATTTTATAAATTTTGAGAGCACACAATTTTGAAACTAAATTTGTCGAAAATGTGTACCATATCTTATATCTAAATCCAGCCTTTTCGGAAATAACTTGATACTTTCTAAAAAAATTGACAGATATTAGGTTCTGGAAAAACTGTCCTAACCTTTTTTTTGGGTAGTAGGCTCCCATTTTATATTTGGCACGGCGTAAGAACATAAGGCGTTCCATATTTTGTATTAAAATAAATTCGAAATTGATATCCTACCAAGTGTTCAATTTATTGTGTTACATTTTGCATAATTTTATAATATAATAATATAATAATTAAATAATTTTAAGAAGTTGGTACAACAATTCTATAGGTCAAAGGGAGACTAAAAACTCATTCTGTATAGTTTATGACATTGTTACCCTCACCGATTCTCTCAACTCTCGGCAACTACGAAATATATATCGATAATTGCAATAAATTTGTACATAAAATATATGATCCGTCTGTTGTAAAATCGTCGTAATTTTCAGTCAACTGTTAAAGTCTATTCAGTCCATGCAAAAAACACACAAAATCAGATTATCAGATTGCAGTACACGAACTCACGAGTTAGTCACTCATGACACATACAATTATTTTGAACTCGGCATTTTATCGTCCACTCGCTCGCATCGAGCTAACGTAAAACACAATGAATACGGAATCGGCGCACTCGGCGTGGCTAAACTGCATTCAAGATTCGGACTATCCGCACGGGAGTGAGGTACTAGAGTCCCAGTACGCGTTACTAGACACGGTCAGTAGCTTTAGTTTGCACAGGCAAGATATTCACGCGTATGTAATTTACAAGGCGCTTAAAAAATACGGTTTATACTTTAATTATCATGGAGAAGTTGTGTAGTGCCGATCCTGTGTTGTGGCACACTTTCCGGACCCTAGTTATAGCCTAGGAAAGATAGCCAAGATAGGTCCAATTTTTCAAAAAATACCTCAGTGTTAAAAAAATTTGGTAATTAGGTAAAAAATAATGCAATTTGATTGCACTAGTTTTGGATCAAATCGGTTAGTAGGAAAATAACCAAAAAAATTCATAAACGTGTGAAAAAACCGATTTTTTTCACTTTTTTAAGTACCAAAAAAATATTTCAGAAAAACAAAAAATAGCACGTCATAGCGCTTAAAAAGACGAAGAATATCAGTTTTTCAAAATTAAAATCGGTTCACAACTTTTTGCAAAAAAAAATAAAAACCTTCGAAAATTGACCTTTTTTACTATCTAATTACTCGGCCTACGAAAGTCGTAGGGACTTCCGCGACCAAATTGTAGCTCTTTTTGGCGGCTACTTACAGTAAAAATTTTATCAAAAAAATATTCATAACTTTTGGCGCAATTCGAAAAAATGTAAATAAAGGGGTTTTCAAAAAATGGCCCGGCAATTGTCAATAACAGTCCTCGACAAAGAGGTGCTCGACAATCATACAATGGACCAAGTTTGTCAAATTTGAGGAAGTATCTCAAAAACGACATTGAAAATCGGGCTCTTTTGCGTTTCGGGGGCTCGGGTGCTCGAGCGAAAGGGAAAGGCCGCATGCTGGGGGAACTCTCGACTGCTTGGCGCGACTGCTTTCGTGCGCTCGAATTGAGAGAGTTCCCCCACCATTCGGAAATCCCTACGACTTTCGTAGGCCGAGTAATTAGATAGTAAAAAAGGGCAATTTTCGAAGGTTTTTACTTTTTTTTTTGCAAAAAAGTTGTGAACCGATTTTAATTTTTTAAAACCGATTTTCTTCGTCTTTTTTAAGCGCTATAACGTGCTATATTTTGTTTTTCTGAAATATTTTTTTTTGGTACTTAAAAAGTGAAAAAACCGGTTTTTCACACGATTATGAATTTTTTTGGTTATGTTCCTACAAACCCATTTGATCCAAAACTAGTGCACTCAAATTGCACTATTTTTTACCTAATTACCATTTTTTTTTAAAGCTTGAGGAATTTTTTGAAAAAAATTTCTATCTTTCCTAGGCTATTATGAGGGTGAGCAAATTTCGAGAATCATCCGGTGTATTTCCTTAGAAGCAGTATTATTCGCTTTTTTTATTGTTTTTTTATTAGTTGTCGTTAACATATAAATAATCGCGATTTGGCCTCCCTTTTCCGACTGGCGATCTGATGAATCACAGCTTCGACGTGGATAACGTATTAAGAGATCGCTCACGGACGAGGAGAAGTGTGTCAGTAGCGAGGAGAAAGCCGACGCCGATGGGGCCGTGGCTGCCTAAGACGGGAACGATTCAATTTGCCGGTCCCCTGGCCACCACCGGCGGCGGCGGCGAGCTCCTCATTAGACGCTCCATTACGCCCCCGGAAACAAATTGCTCTAAATGCCCTACTTGAAAAATCGCTTTATGATAATATCTCGCGTTACGCACACGCCCTCTATATACGCCAGCGATTTCCGGAATCGGACGTCGATCTCGCGCGATAAAGCGATTTAGAGTTTTTGGATACTTATTTTTCTCCCGAACAAAGAAAAATAATGCGTCATCTCAGTCAATTCTGTATACATGCCAAAAAAAAGGAGGACATGGTACCTACACAGAGAAATTAATTTCTCTGAATTAAGAATCACCGTTTATTTAAAAAAAATTTGAAACTAATAAGAATGTATAGTATGATAAAAAAACAACGATCTCAAAGTATGCCGTAGGATCAATCTCGCATATCCCGAATTATTGCTCTTAGAAGTATCAAGTTCGTTGTTGAATTATTTTTTTTATTAAGAAAACTACCATTACCATTGCATAATACATAACTAAAAAAGAAACATAGGTACAACCAAGAACCTAAGAATTATAAAAAACTAAGCGAGTAACGTGTCCACCTTCTACAGCAGGCGCAGAAATTAACAAATATAAAAAAATCCCAAACTTTTAGCTGATTTTCACAGGGCAACTTGAAGAAAATTGGTCGTATAGAAAAAAAGGAAACTAATTCTCCAAGTTTCTAGTTTTTAAATTTTGAACTTTTTGAACTTTTTTTAGTGTTAGTTTTTAGTGTAGCAGTATTTGAGTAATCATAAGAAAATCATGGAAATTTTTGCTTGTCTTTTAAAAAGTCCACGGACTTCAATAATTTTTTTTCGATAATTTTATCATAAAACTCTTAGTTAATTTAATTCATTTTAATTTGACCTTTTTGGAGCCCTGTACGATGATTTTTCGTTGAGTTTTCGCCGCGAGTCATTTTTGACTGGTAATCATAAGCAGAGTTGTAAAAACTGAAAAATATTCTTTACAAGTTGATTGGTTTTTGCTAAAATTTTTTTTTAGAAGCGAAAATGTTGGTTGAAAAGAAGGTAAAATATTGCATAATTAGGAATATTTGCATTACTTGGCATAACTTGGCAAATAATGGACATACTAAGGAAGAAAGAAAAAATAATGCGTCACCTAAATCAATTCTGTATATATGCAAAAAAAGGACACGGTACATCCGCAGAGAAATTAATTTCTTTGAATTAAGAAGCAGCGTTTACTCCTGAAGCTAATATGCCAGTCAATAGAGCTCAAAAAGGTCAGTTTATGACAAGTTTTCATCAACGTCATGTCAAAAAGCTCTATTGACTGGCCTATAATAAAAATGTATCGTATGATAAAAAAAAAAAACAATATTCTCAAAGTATGCTGTGGGATCAATTCCGCATGTCCCGAATTATTGCTCTTAGAACTATCAAGTACAGATTTTTGTTTTATTAAGAAAATTACATTACTGTTATTTTCATTGCATAAAACATAATTAAAAAAGAAACATACAACCAAGAACCTGAAAATTATGAATCTAAACTAAATGAGAAACGTGTCCACTTTCTATATTAGGCGTAGAAATTTTTTAAGGAACACAAAAAAAAATCCCAAATTAAGTGATTTCACAGAACTTTGATACATATTTCACAGATTTTTTTTTCATTTTCAATCACTGGCGACTTTAACCACAGTTTAAAAGAATCAGTTATTTCATAACTGTCGGTTCCCTTGGAAGTTTTGTCTCACAGTTTTATTTGTTATATTAGGGTAGGAGAATCTGCGCCGTAGCTACCTTTACTGCGAGATATACAGTGTGGAACAGCCAAATGGAATAAATTCAGTAGCTCCATTTTTATGCATTTTTTTTTTAGAAAATCCTGAGACACGTCAATTTATAATTATAAAATAACTTTTGCGACGTAAAAATGTCATCCCTAAATTCAACCCCTTCAGGTGACAGCTACAACCCCTAAATTTTCAAATTGGATGTAGGGGCTTGTGATACTTCATTTGAAAGTTATTTTCATTCTCTATTCAAAACTGCTATGGTTTTAAATTGTATTGCAGAAATTAACAAGAAAAAAAGATAAGTTTTTCCAGGAAATTCGTTACAATAAAATAAAACTTTTATAAGTATAATTGTCAATTTTCTGAAATGTTAATAATAACAAAAAATAAATATCTGTAATAGCCCAACTATAAGATAAAAACTTACTAATAAATACGTACAATTTTTTGCTTGACAATAGAACGACAAAAACGAGCAAGCAGTGTAATGTTTGGGCAGGAATAATTGGAGAAAATATTATTGGTCCCTTCTTCATTGACGGCAATTTGAATGGAGAAACTTATTTAGCGCTGCTCCAAAATAATGTATCGACGATGGCAAACTTGTATCCAGCTGAAGGAAACCCACAACTTCCAGGTAATGCAATATGGTTCCAGCAGGATGGTGCACCAGCACATTACGAAGTCAACGTCCGGCAATATCTCCACACAATCTTTCCAAATCGCTGGATAGGGAGACGTGGTTCTGTAGAATGGCCTGCACGATCACCTGATCTCACGCCGTTAGACTTCTTCCTATGGGGATATGTAAAAAGTATGGTCTACAAAACCAAACCTGACGATTTAGCTGATTTAAGAAGAAGAATAACACTTGCAATTAGGTCGATTACCCCGCAGATGTTAACTAACGTTAGAAGACATTTCTATTTACGTCTAGGATGCTGCCAAGGTGCTGGAGGCATGTATTTTGAACATCTGCTGCATTAATAATGATTTGTTTTTTATTTTAATATAACGAATTTCCTACGCTGGAGAAACTTTTTTCTTGTTAATTTCTGCAATAAAATTTAAAACCATAGCAGTTTTGAATAGAGAATGAAAAGACCTTTCAAATGAAGTATCACAAGCCCCTACTTCCAATTTGAAAATTTATGGGTTGTAGCTGTCATCTGAAGGGGGCTGAATTTAGGAATGACATTTTTACGTCGCAAGATGTCATTTTATAATTAGAAATTGACGTGTCTCAGAATTTTCTAAAAATATGCATACTAATAATGGAGCTACTGAATTTTTGGCTGTTCCACGCTGTATACTGTGTTTGATGAGTTAGTACCTTAATTACACTATTTACTCCAAGCGTGCACGGAACTTGAACCCGGCGATAATTGAATTATTAATGACTTAAAATTGAAGTATGAGAATGTCAAATACACATTTTTCTGTAACAATGATATCAAAAATGAGTGAACCTACTAACAAAAAAAATACACTAAAATGTAAAAAAATTTTCAACGGCTATGTATGCAAGTTGCACAGTACGGATATTTGGTCAATATTTTATGCCAGGTTGAGATCATGCTCTGTAAAAAGTTGGAGATACGAGAAGGATAACTGATTTCTTTAAACTGTCCTTTAACCTTGGCGACTTCGCCATTATATCGACACTGACTGCTCGCGGTTCAAAAGTGCTTTTATATTTCACAGTTCATCAATGACAAATTGAATGCAACGTAACATAATTAATTATTTTATTATAATAACTTATATATGAATTATTCCGTATTATTTTTATCATCTTATTGGAAGAGAAAGTCGACACGATGATCTTTGTTTCATCTGCAATTATAGACAAATAGTCGGCTTCTTATTTCTTTAGAATTTCTTCCTGGCATACACTAAACACTGTAAAATGTCAATATGTATTCTTTTTGAAGTACCCTTGAAAACAGTTGCTTTTTCCAAATGGTCTTCTAGATCAATATAAAACCCAGTATTAAAGTTAATTGATCCGCGAAGAATTCCGAATAATGTCCTTTCAATGCACGTTCAAACGCACCACAAAAGTAACTATTCAAATTTGAGCGACAAATATCTGTCGAGTGTTTTTTTTTAATGGGTAGGACCCATTAGTAGGAACTTTGAAAAAGTAGATAATTAAAAATATATAAGCAGATCAAAGTTTGCCTTCCAACTAAAAATGAACATCACGCGGACCTAATAAATAATAAATACAAGGTGTACATTTTTATCTGATCTAGTAAAATTAGCGAAACTAACAAAAAATGTAATAAACCATTAACATTGAAAACAAAACCTTAAACCAAAATGTATTTTTGGTTTAACCGATATTTCCAATCGTACTATTTTTTCCAGTTGTATTTTTAAATTTTGAAATACTTTACACAATTATTGTGGATATTATTAGTATACGGGGTGATTGATCGACTGATTGATTTTTGAAAATTTGGACTTCTGAATAGAAAATCGGAATTCTAAAAACAAACACTCGTAGGCTTTTGTCATAACCACAAAATGGTAGTTTAAAATTCCATAACAAATTCTTACATTTCCAGGGGCGTTGTCAAACTGAAAATACAATAATGTCATATATGTTAAGCGGTGGAATAATACATACTGTCAGTGGTAGTTCATTGGTTCACTTCAACGGTAGTTCACTGCCGTTAGTTACGATGTATGCAGAGTATCCATTAATAACAGCAAAACCCTATTCTTTGGGTAAAAATATTACGACTTAATAAAACTTACTTTAGTTCAAAAGTTAGGTATATGTAACCAAGATACAGGGTTTCAAATTTATAATTTTATTTTCGGTATCTGTAAACAACTTTTTAAAAAACTAATTTTTTTTCCACAAAATTTGGTGTTTTTTTCGGAGAGGAATTTAAATTTTTCAAACATTTTGATGTAAATTGTAGAGGGCTGCAGCGTTCTGAGTACATAAAAACTGGTGTAAGTTTTTTGGTCTCAGAATATTAACGTTTTTATTAAAAATATCGATTTTTCATCATTTATAGGGAGAAAATGTATACTTTTTTAAATGTCGCTCCGAATTACCGTTTTACTGATATTTGCATTTAAAGTGTTCAGTGCAACAACCTATTTAAATCATTATTGATCAGATCATCATGAGCAGATGATGATTCTCTCACTCAAAATAAGACGATTTCCACAAACATGATTAAGTAAAATGTTTCTAGTTTCCGAAATACAGGGTGTTAAACTTAAAAAATTAAAAAAAACATCATTGATAATAAAGAGCCATCCAAAAAAAAACGTCATCAAATCTGGCTATGAACGAAAGAGATGGAAATAGCGGTTATGTCAAAGCTCAAAGCGAAACTTGTCAAATTTTTGACATGTGGCTGTCACAGTTGTAAAACAAATACTAGTTGTCACTCAATATTATAGCTTTGACAATTAAATAAGGTTATAAATTTAATATATTATGTCTTTTTTGCTCAGTCAACTTTGATGACTTTTTTTCTTGTATGGCTCCTTATTTTTAATATTACTTATTTATTATTATTACATTATTTAACACCTAAATGTAGAAAAACTAATTAATTTACTTTTTCCAGTGGCGTAGGATATGGGTACGTAACAATTTTATCCCCTTTAAATTTTACGCCGCTGTTTAAACATCAAATTTGACTATAATGCTTAATTCAATAATAATAATAATAATAATAATAATGTATTTTATGTAGATCAGGTACTACTATTGGAAACTCATAGAGTAGATGATTATTTAAATAGTTACAGTTAAAGTTTGATACATTTGATCTCAAATCCTTTTCGATTTTTTCAAATTGGAAGCTTTTTACAACTTTTATTATATATTACACAGATAGTTTTATTTAACTCTGCGTATGATGTTTAATTAACACTTTAAACGCAAATATCTCTACAACGGTCATTCGTAACGACATTTAAACGGTATACCTTTTCTGTCAGTAAATGACGGGAACATTTTTCAATAAAAACATAAATATTCTAAGGCGTAAAAAACTTACAGCATTTTAAATCTATTCAGAAAGCTGTAGAGATCGCCCTCAAAAAATTACATCAAGTGATTGGGCACATTAAATTCCTTTCTCCAAAAAAACCCGAATCACCAAAATTTGTGAAAAAATGTTTTTTTTTTTAAAAAAAAAAAAGGTTATTTACGGAAATCGAAAACAAAATTTTAACTTTGACACACTGTATCTGGGTTACCAACAACTTTTGGATTAAGTAAGTATCGTGAAATCGTTATATTTTTACCCAAAGAATTTGTAGTTTCGCTGTGACCCTCTAATGATGGGACACCCTGTACACGACATTGTTACATATTGTAACGTTTTGTTACATATTGTAACGTTTTGTTGTATATTGTAACAGTTTGTTACATATTGTAATGTTTTGTCCCACTCGGGTTTGCTCTGGTTTGAAATACTAGACACGCACTTTTAAACCACAATCTATTTAACTAAAACGCAATGACTAAATAACTACAGAGTAACATTACCACTAATTTATATAGGCGTACGTTTTACAAAACGCGAATCGCACGTATTTATTTTAAAGACTGGTCTTTTTGTTGCACTGGCATGCTCTTATAGCATCCGCTTGTTTTTTCGCGAAACCTCTGGTTCCTTCGAGAAGACACCGGCGCTACGTCGCACTCTTTTCAGGCGAACCGGGCGGTGACTCATGTTGCTAACATTTCGCTACAATATGAACGATTTTCTAGTTTTATTACGACTGAAATATAAAAATAAAAATGGCCTTTTTTCGATGATTTTTTGAAGTGCGCAATCCTGCAAAACTTAGCACCGTAAAACCGCCACTGCAATCAAGTGTTCCGGATTATCCTTGACGGCGGAACCGCCGATTTCTCCGAAATCGTCCCGAGGAAAATCGCCAGTAGCGGCCTATATTATCGGCGTGCGCCACGCCGTATGCCAATTGATTGGCGCCAAATTTTCCAATTCATTTAGGGCGATAACCGTAAAAACGTCCCGCCGGTGAAATACAGCCGGGCGGCGGATCCCCGTTTATGCATTTCTAATGGCGGCCATCTCGCCGGAAATGATGGAGCGTTCTTTTGTCACCGCAGGAGCGTTCATTTTCCGGTCGGATTGGCGGCCGATAAAAAAGGGCGCGCGCAAGGACCATGAAAATGACCGAGCCCTCCCGCCGCCGCCGCCGCCCCCGGCACTAGTTTGTTACTTGTTTTGGGTCATTTAACAGATAAACGTTACGGAATGGCCCCGTCTTAACGACACCTTACGGCCCCTTAGCGTGCGCTTACTTAAACGACGCCTAAGACGGGGCGATCTCGCGATAGGAACCGTGCTCCTGACGCTAGACGGAAGAAATCGGCGGTTATTAGCTAGCTGACCTATTTAAGGGGGGGACTCTGGTGTAGAGGCTTGGGTTTTGCACTATTTTTTTTTTTTTAGGATCAGAACTAAAGCTAAATCAAAACTAAACTTAGATTAGCGCCATTTGCGTTATATTCGAGTTAGAGACTTGAGGTTTGTAGTTTTCGATAGCCTATAGGCGTCAGAATTTAAGATGCCAGCGCCAGTGCGGAAAAAATGCGAACTAACGACTGGGACATTGGCCGTTTGTTTTTACATTGCTATTAATGTAATTTATATTCAAGTTGCCGCTTTAATTTATTATTTATGTATAGTATTTGATCATTTACTGCCTAAAAGCACCTATTGGGATCAAGGTTTCCTGTTTACAACTTGCTGGCATCATTGTATATTCTTTTGAATTTTAGACTGATAGAAGATACCTATGGAAGATACATTTTTAGGTTGGATCGGTTTATTTTGAAAAGTTTTAATAAATACTTAAGGTATACACGTGGTTTTTTACAAAATGGTTTAATATTTTAATTGAAAACAGTTTTAAGTAGAATGGCAGACATTCGATTGAGTATCTTGAAATATATGGAATATTTAGAATGGCACTGTAAATTCAAAGTTTGTTTATGAGGGTGAACATGTTCTGAATGCAGGTCATCCATGACCTCATGAATTTAAAGGTACTGCAGTGTTTTTCAGTATCTTTCGCTTCTTAAAATCCTTAGCTGAAACGAAAAATAATGATACATATTTGTACATTAACCTTAAAAATACTAAAACTTACATCGATAAAAGTAATCCTCCTCAGCAAAATGAAGAGAACAGACTCTCATAAATTTACTGACGGGCTTTCTTATCCTCTGTTTTAATATCCAAGCCTTGCGCTTGTCTATACGTGCCTTTGACCAAATTTATTTATAAGGCAAACTTGATGCTTTCCTTGTTCAAGAAATATATGAAAAGTTAATTGGGCATCCCTCGTAATCCAGGATAAACAGCGAGATACACAACAAAGTGATTGATTCTAATTATAATACTCACAAAATAACGCTAATATTATAATTTTTAATGAATACAACACAAATATAAACGGAAAACTTTCAAAACACAATGGCACTCATATGGACGTTTGAATAAACGATGTCCCAGTCGTTAGTTTGTTGGGCGACCACCAGGGAGCGTAACGCTTATCTTGTTTTACCTATAGGATTGGTTTTAATGCTACGAAGTCGCTAGGCTACAACTTAAACGTTTCGCCGTTCATACCCCAAAAATCGGCTCCCTCAAGATTGAGTACCATTTTTTCGAAATCAAACAAATACCACATGAGAATTTTGTATAAATTTTGTACATTTTTGTACAACCAAGAATGATTTTTGTACACTCTGTTTAACCAGCCGAAATCGAAATAAAAAATGGTACTCAAACTTGAGGCCTGTGTACACTACCAAAAACAAATTTTAAACACGTAGTGAAAAGATGTGTACACCTTCTCAAAAGTGAAAACATTTAAATCTGAGACTCAATTTTGACAATTTTTGAAAACTTTGGAAAATTCATATGTTTACACGTCATCACATACAGACATATTACAAGGCAATATATGTATATAATAATATGTTATTATAAAAAAAACAGTAAAGAATGAACCAAAATACTCGTATAATAAAAATATAATAAAGAAACTTTACCTGACTCTTAACCTTTAGACTGCCGGCATTTTTCCCTTATAAATGGATATTTTTGAGGGGCAAAGTTTATATATATAAACATCTAATACATCTAGAGTAGTTGCCGAGGTCACGGCTGGCTCATATATGAGCCAGGCCGGCTGGCAACGGTCGGGCCAATGTTAAAAATTTTCAGATTGTGTAAATTACTATATATTTATTTTTAACCGAATGTGCTTGATATTATAATGTAATAAGCTACCAAAAACACTCTAAAATATATTTAGTCACCAATAAAACCACTCAAAAACGTGAAAAAAGCGATCAGTTACACTGAAATAATATTTTTTTTTTCATCCCTTGACTTACATATTTTCATACGTATATATTTTCATACGTAAATATTTTTATACTTATATATTTATATAGTTATAGGTAGAAATTCAATGTTTTACATTCGAATTCAATCGAACACATTATATTCAAGTATCGCTAAAAAAAATTATTATTTATCCTAAATACAGTAATTCAAGTAAAAAACTAATAATTATTCTATGTAAAAAAAATTTAATTTGAAATAACCGATAAAAAAGTCAATAACCGTTCAATAAAGAATTTTGAAAATATCACCCCTTTCGCAGGGATGTTTTCGGCATCTCAATCAATTGCAGAAAATTTTAGGGTACATTTTACAGATTTTACAGCGTGCTTACGAAAAAAATCGTGTAAAAAGCCACCTAATAACGAATTTTTGAAAATTTCACCCCCTCGCTATGGGTAGTTTCGGCATCTCAATCAATTGCGGAAAATTTTAGGATATATTTTACAGATTTTACAGGCTATTTACTAAAAAAATTCAGTAAAAAGTTCAATAATGAATACAAGTTCAATAACGAGTTTTTAAATATTTCACCCCCTCGCTAGGGGTAGTTTGGGTACCTCGATCGACTAGAAAGAATTTCATTTGTATCCTTTAGAGATCAGAGAGCCTATCAAATGGGAAAAATTCACTATAATATCTGTATTCATCACTAAAACTATTATTTTATTACTGTCCCCTACTTACTATTATATATGAGCCAGCCGGCAGTCTAAAGGTTAACAAAGTCTTATCACGTTTTCATCATTTGTTCTTCACAGGCCTCAAGTTTGAATACCATTTTTGTATTACCTTCGATTTCGGCCGGTGTACAAAAATAATTCTTGGTTGTACAAAAATATACAAAAAATCACTCTATATGATGACGTATAAACATATGAATTTTTCAAAGTTTTCAAAAATTGTCAGGATTGAGTACCACTTTTGACACTTGATTTTTTAATTTTTGACTGGTGTACAAAAATGTACAAAAGGCGATCTTTTTAATGGTATTAAAAAGATCGCCTTTAAAAAAAATAATTAAAATTTGTTTGTGGAAAAAGTGTACACAGACCGCAAGAGTGGCATTTTTGTATTTCGATTTAGGCCTCTTAAATAGGGTGTACAAAAATAATTCTTGGTTGTACAAAAATGTACAAAATTTGTACAAAATTCTCATGTGGTCTTTGTTTGATTTCGAAAAAAAATGGTACTCAATCTTAAGGAGCCCCAAAAATTAACCCCATGTCGAAATTTGATTTCGCAAGATTTTGACGCCAATTTCAGAGACCTACAGGATCGACTAAAAACGACGCTGTTTGGTAAAAACTTCATCCTGGCACACATTAAGACCTCCTCAATAAGTTCTGTGTATTTGGTCGCTGTCCTATCTCTTCAGCCACCCCTTTGCATTTACGCAGGGTTTTGCGTGGTTTGACTTCTGTTGGGCGAATCCATTGATATCAATGCTTCTTACTAAATTGGTGTGGTGCCACAACTCGCTTTCACCCTTTGACAACTCAAGCACCTTTCCAAGCCACACCTACTCCGACACCCCACCCACCCGCTCTGCTGCCGTCCCTGTAGAAGGCTGCGTGGGATGTCTCTTTGTCTCGAATTCATATCATAAAATTACTTGAAGGCTCTTGATGTTGACAGGACCCACTGTGAACGGCCGATTGAGCGCCAAATGTGACATTCCATCTCCAACATACCCCCCTGAAAATTTGCCGCGCTGAGGGCTTGTAAGCAGGTTGTGATTTGTGGGGTGACTCTGAAAGTCTTCTTGAGGATACTTGAACCCTTTTCGGCCCACCTCGAATCGTGTCTCTCCTTCAGATCCTCTTTTGTATCCTATCGTCCTCTTTTTTGAAACATGCCCCCGCTCGAAAAATTAGTGGAAAAATGTGTTGTTTGGGTAGTCTGCCACGTAGGTGCTAGCCCAGTCGAGGGTTCATGAGCCCAAGTCACAGTCAACACTTGTCGCGCGTACCAAGCATCTCTTGCGAGTTTGGTTGTCGATTCACACAAGTTCAAAGGAAGGTTCTGCCTACCCAGCGAGTCCTCTTTAAGGAATTTTCATCCACTTAAAAATATTTTAGAGGTGGTCGAAGAAAGAGGACGACTCGGGGTGTGCCAAAAAGAGTTCATGCATCCTCAGGAAAGCTTTCTGAGTAACCGCACGCATCAAGACCTGCAACCCCTTAGGGCGGCAGATTTTCAGGGGTAGGTTGAAGTTGGAATATCACTTTTGGCACTCAATTGGCCGTCCGCAGTGTGTTCTGCCAACTTCGAGAGCCTTCAAGTAATGCCATGACATAAATTCGAGACGAAACGACATCCCACGCAACCTTCTATAAGAGCGGAACCAAAGGGAGTGGATGGGTGGTTGGAGTATGTGTGGCCTGGAAGGGTGCCTGGGTTGTCAAAGGGTGAAAGTGCATTGTAGAATCTCACACTAATTTATTAGGCAGCATTAAGATTAATGTATTCGTCCAATAGAAGTCAAAATATACAAAACCCTGCGTAAATGCAAAGGAGTGGCTTAGGGGAGTCTGGAAATGGGTTGAAGAGATGGGACAGCGACCAAATACACAGTACTTATTGAGGAGGTCTTAATGTATGCCGGGATGGAGTTTTTACACGACAACGCCCTTCTTGGTCGATCCTTTAGGTCTCTGAAATTGGCGTCAAAATTTTGCGAATTCAAATTTCGACATGGGGTTGATTTTTGGGGGTGTGGACGGCGAACCATTTGTCACGGCGTAGCGACTTCGGAGCATTAAAACCAATCATATAGGCTACCGAAAATTAAAAAAAGCAAGTCACTTACTTGAATAGAAAGCAATCTACTCTAAAAAGTGTTACGCTAATTTTGACGAGCAGTTTATAAGAATATTCGGTTATTTCATGCATACAGCTATCCAAATAAAGTACAGTAAGGCTTCGCTAATCCGGATCAATTAAAACTGGATAATTCTGGATTATTAAAAATACGAATTTTAAAAATCTAAAAACTTCCGTGTGCCTTTTTCTATTAATTTTTCCTCCCATTAAAAAAAAAACATCATTACTGACTTTTACTACCAATTTTTCTTGCTCTTTTTTATACTTGCATATTTATGCACCAACCAATATCTTGTAAAATACATATACTCTTAAAATTATTTCTCTATTTAATGTTGAAGAAATTAGTTATTTAACAATAGAGAGCTAGTCAAAATGATTTTGAACTACTGAATAATTTTACCAGATGTCCCATTTTAAAACATCCACATTAATAACTGTAGAAAAGCCGCCAATCCAAAAATGACTTTAACAAAAGTTGTTTGGTTTGGAGGGGGCCATCTGACCATGCGATTCAGCACCTTTCCCGGCATCCTGATACGGCCCTGAGGCACCCATTTTTTTTTAATGGAAACCCCCAATTTTCAGTGCAGAATCTGATTATACGGAAAAAATACGTCCAAAATTGGATTATTTTCCTGAAATCCGGGCCTCATCTCGAATATCTCCTGAATGCGAGGTCATGGGAGCCACAAATATTTGAAAAAGTATTTGAAAAAAAGCATGAATAAGTATTCGTAAGGAGCTCGGATGAAGCCCGGATGTCAGGAAAATTACTTCAAAACCTATTTTGGACTTATTTTTTCCCGTAGAATTAGTTCTGCAAAGAAAATTTGGGGTTTCCATTAAACAAAAAAAGTTTTTTCCATTAAAAAAACTTTAGTTAAAGTCATTTTTGGATTGGCGGCTTTTTTTACAGGAGTTATTCATGTGGATGTTTTAAAATGGGGCACCTGGTATTACAACCTGGCATCAGTGAGCTCTAAAACTTAAACACGTATTTGATGATGTGTACCGGTTTTCATTTTGAATGGATGTATTCAATGTTTCAGAACATTTTAGGTAAAACAACGTATTTATTTTTTTTATTTTATTTTTTTCGTTCGTACTGTACATTTCACTTTATTTATGTAAATGTATATGACACAAGAACAATAATTGGGAACTACGGTATTCTAGTTGCTTTGTAAATGAAAATATATAGTCATTACGGTCAATAATCCATTGTTTTAATTAATATTTTCATAGACCGTAGGTTCCGTGTTTGATTAATAATAATTATTATTTGTACAGGAAAATGAAAAAATATTATTTATTTATGGCATAAAATTACTTTTAATCATTTATTTCCAATATAATAAATAGCACGTATATTCACAATATACCTACTAGTCATATATATATATATATATATATATGCATATGTATGTAAAGGGACAGAAAAAAAATGTCATCAAATCTGGCTATGAACGAGAGAGATAAAAATGTCGAAGCTTTTCGGTTATGTCAAACTTTTTGACAAGTGACTGTCACAATCGTAAAAGAAATAATTGCTGTCATATAAAGTGACAGCTTTGAAAATTAAATAAGGTTATACATTTAAGATAGAATAGAAATACATACATCTTTTTTTACTCGGCCAACTTTGCTAACTTTTTTTGGATGGCTCGATACATACATACATTCATACATTTCATCACGCAAAATCAAATTGTTTAATGCTTACTGTGCACATTTTGAGGTAAGGGTTATTCTCTCTATTCTCTTCTCTCCTTTCTGTTCTCATTGTCGTTGCTTTTAGACGATGGGTGACTAGAAGTTTATAGACCTAAGAAAATCGGACAAATAGATGATTAGTTAGAATTGTCCTTAGTTTACCCTTGTATGACCTTTTGACCTTATGGCATGATCATTGTTTTAAATGTAAAATTTTCGAGATAATCTTCAGTTGTTACGATCAAGTTAATCATGATTAAGTTCGTCTCACAAAACCAAACAGCTTTTATATATGTCATTTTCCTGTTTTTAGGCAACTACTTCTAGAAAATCGACCAAATTGAGATTATTTTAACTTTCATATTACTCTGTATGATCTTTTGATCTCATGACATGAACATGTATATGCACGTAAAATTCCATGCTTTTTCTGTACCCGGGACAAAACACAGGCGTTTCCAATAGAAAGTTGATTTTCAAATGAGGGTCACGGTTAAGGTCAAATTCGAGAAAATCGCTGTACTGATACTTGTACTTCCACATCCACGTAGTGGAGTGAGAGTAGGTAATTTAAGAAAACATTTATATTTACATATTTAGCCAATTATGTTTTTAAAATGGTCTTAAACGTCGATGTTATAAGTTTAAGCGAAAAAAAAATTGTTCTGTGTGTCTGTTGGTCTGCCGTTCTGTCGGTACGTCTGTCTGTTTAGTCAGTAAGCTTTTGTTATGGATTTTAATCACTCTTTCCATTTCCTACATATTCTCGGCATTGATTTGGAATATTTTTTCTACCAATACTATTTCTTGCTTTTTTTGGGTCTTAGAGTGCTTGAAGTGTGCCATCCCATTCTTTGGCGCTTGGTTTCCCGGTTGTACTCAAACACCCAAGTCTCATCACCAGTAATGACACGTTCCATAAAATGGGGATCATTTTAAAGCGATCCAAAAAAGTCAAGACACCTTTCTCGCCTGATGTCCTTTTGTTCCTGCGAAATGTTTTTTGGAACCATTTTTGCGCAGATTTTTCCCATCCCCAATTCGTTTGTCAAAATCTGATGAACAGTAGTGTGATTCAAATTTATCTCTCCCCGATCATTCTTGTAGTCAACCGACGATCTGAACGCACAAGATCCCGTGTTCTATCGACATTTTCATCGGTTCTTGAAGATGAAGATCTTATGCTGCGTGTTTGATCTTCAATCGTCGTTCATCTCTTCCTTCTTAGAATGCCTTAAACCACCAGAAAAACCCGATAGCTCACCGTTACTCAAAATTAATGTCACTCATTTTTAAAACGCACTAGAAAAAAACGGTTTACGAAAAAAGTCACAAAGAACAAACAAATGACTAACAAGTTCAAACTTGTACTGAAGGTGCATTACATGTTAATTTATCGCCCTTCCAAGTCTCGTCTCCGCAGTGTTGCTAGATCGGGCGCTACTTTGCCAGTCTCATTAATTAATTTACACTCCTCGTACTATTGCAGAATGAGTCTACGTCGGGTTTACAACTTCTGATGCCATTCTAAGACCTAGCAACATACGAAATGCGTTGTATCGGTAGAGTGTGCATACTGCATGCACTACTATATAACATTTGCTTCTTACTCGCACCGTTATATGTAGGGGGAAGCCGGGGCGGAATGGGGATAATAACGTTTATTTTTGATAGGGTAAATGACGTTAAATAAATTTTAAAAAAATTAGTACGCTTTATTTAGGTATTGTAAACAAGAAACAAAAATGCATAAAACTAAGACTAATCGTTTTTGGTTTCATTTTTGACTTAAAAACAAACGTCTCCTTCACTCCATTCTGCCCCGCCTACGGGGCAGGATAGGGTACTGGCGATTATCAGGCTTACATATTTCACAAACAAGTACTGATTCATCATCGTCACTGTCTATCCCCGCAAAAGAATTATGAGCCCACTTTTTGCACTGAATGCATGAAACCCAACCTTCAGTTCAAGCTGAATATTGATCATTACAATATAAACATAACGCGTCGTCTTCCTCCTCAGACGAATCAGGGCTTTCTTCCACTTCTTCTATTATCTTTTGCTTTTTTACTCTCTTTTGTTTCTGACCTGACAGATTTCTTTTTACTTTATTTTTTTTGTGCCTCCTTAACTGGGTTTGTCCTTTCTATTGATTCAGTCAGTCAAATAATCTCTTTTGCATATCCTTTAAATACGTCGCCAGTTCTAGCTCTTGATCTTTAGTAAAAACACAGTGATATTTACCAGCTGTTTTGTCAACTACAGAATTTGGATCATCCTTACGTTTTTTTACATATCTTTCTAATGTAGTTTGTGGAAATTGGAACTGAATTGATGCTTTCCTGCAGCTCACTATGCCACTAATAACAGCATCTACTGCTTGTTCTATAGTTTTAGTACTCCACTCTTGCCTAACGGTCTTTATAACATTTTTGCGAACCATCTAAAATAACACAAAATTCATATTTATATAGTTATTTAAAGCCGGGGCGGAATGGGTGTTGCCCCGTTGTGCCCCACCCCGTTCTGCCCCACATATACTTAAAAACCAAACATAACCTTTGGCTAAACAGGCTTTATCAATATCTTGGCGTATCAATGTCTAAAGATACTTAAAAACATGCCGTATACAGTAAAATAAACAAGAATCTCCAAAACAAATAGATAATTAACTTACCTTGTGTTTAAAATGCCGAAAAGTTGTACCAACACACACAATTGTAGCACGTTTGGTCGAATGCACTCTAAACTGTTTGCAGCAACCCGTTTATTGTTACCAGCTGATCCGTGGGGTTCTAGTGAATAATGACAGAGGGCGCTAGTAGTATCTGGCGTCTGCAGCGGGAAATATAAAACCCACCCCGTTCTACCCCGGGACATCGTTCCGCCCCGGTGTCCCCTACCTGTGTATGTATACGTCCCCGTATCAGGTCATTGTAAAAGTGACCAAAAGCAATTTTTTTTAAATAAACTACCGTCTTGGTTATTTTTGGACTTGGAGAATCAGAATAATGTCATTAAAATACAGATTCAAAAAATCAAAAAATTTCTCCTGTTGACCGTTGTTAATCGATAATCGAGTAGAAGGCAATAATAACTCACACTCTACTTCATGGATGTCGATGAGAGTGAAATTGGAAAGATCTGTAAGGGACCGCACTCTTTCATTACTCCCTGTTGGGGGGACCACCCGGATCCGCGCCAGAGATAAAAAAGTATAATACAATTTTAAAAACTGTTAAGAATCCGGAAAAAAGCGCGCCGGAAGGGATCCGATAATAAGCTTTTTTAAAAAGTTGGGAGCGACGCGATAGTGTTTTGTTGATCCCCGGGGTTATGCGAGAGAGAGAGAGAGAGAGAGAGAGAGACGCCGCCGCCGCCGCCGCCTCAGATGCGACGCTCCGCGACGCCGACGCCCGCCTCTATCCGATTAGTAAGTTAATTAAGTGCTCTTACTTAATTGGATCGCCGATTTATTAATTACCTGTTATAATTATTTTCGCTCCGGACTATATTCGGATCCGGATTCGAGGCAGCCGCCTGGAAGTTGAGGATTAAATAATAATTTGGATTAATAACACTCCATTCTTCATTAAATAATACGGTGTGATCGAGAAGTGTTGCCTTCATTGCTCGCTGGTGCGAGCTAGCGAAACCGAACACGGTTTTCAAATATGAGAATAACCAAAAAAAATTGTCGAAAATTTGTTGTTATTATTTATTATGGGCATTTCGTTTATAGCAAGATATTTAAAACACAAGTAGCTATACCCACGTATTAAAAAAATAATATTTCTCTTACAGAATGCTTGTGGAATAGGCTCAAAAAAATAAGCCCTATGAAATTATTAAAAAAATAATACTAAAAAAGAAGAATTTGTAGATATGAAATATTAATAGATTTAATATTAGTTATCAGTTGCGGCCATAAAATATAAGTTGACAAAGGGATTGTTTGGGGATTTTGGACAAATAAATAAGCATTATTTTTGCCGACGTTCCGTCTAATGACTCAAACTTTCAGGGCTTAATTAGTGATTTATTTAACGGTCTATGTCAGTTAGATGTTTGATCTTTCTTTACCTGCAGGTACATGAGTTTGAATATCCTAATAATTTTGTGGTATTTGTTTCTATTTACACTGAAGGTGAATTGAGCCTAGGCAATTATTCGCTGAACGTGTAGTACACAACAAATTCTACAAAATTATTAGAATATTCAAACAAATGTATCTGCCGGTAAAGAAAAAGATCAAATATTTAACTAATGTAGACTGTTATATAAAACAATAATTAAGCCCTGAAGAAGTCTGAGTACATTAGATGAAACGTCGGTAAAAATTCGTACTTGTTTATTTTTCCAATATCCCCAAAAGCAATTCCTTTGTCAACAATTCATAGATTTATGTAATTTCATTAGTTTTTGATGTCCTAAGTACTGGGTTATTTATCATAAATGCGCCCCTTTGTAACTTGGCTATTTTTGAACTCACCCTAAAATTCAAAAAAGCCATTAAAAACCATTTTCTGTCAAGATTTCTATGTCATAAATTATTGGTGATGTTCAAAACAAATGAATCACAAAGTTACACTTAACATCTTTTTTAAATGACGTAAAGTGTAAGAAAATGAAGTTTCAGATATTTAACTCCCAGAGTTTTGCTAATATCAAAAATATTCAGTTTGCAAACTGAAAGCAGAAGATGAATTAGGAATCGTAAATAATGAAATCAATGGAAACAAAAATTTAATATAAAATCAACAGGAAACATAACAATTGTTTATGTGACAATCATCATTATTACGTGGAAGGTAATTCTAAAAATGTTTTGACACATATTCCAAGACATTGCTTTTGTTGATGTTATCAATTACTTCAATGATTTTTTTCAACTTTCAACTTTATTTTCTTATAGTCCAATAAAAAAAATCAAATGGCTTGGGATCAGGACTTAAGAACTATATATATAGGACTATGGAAGTATCTGATAGGTTCATTTTTACCTATCTTTGATATTGATACTTGCACCATATCTTTTGTTTTCATTGTCTTCTTAACGTTTTGTGATACATTTTCAAACTGAATATTTTTGGTAATACTGTACAACTTTGATAATCCGAAGTGATTATTGCAAAGGATTGATCGGATTATCGATTTGTTCGGGTTATCAAAAAATAGTTATTTTTTACATAAAAATACATACATTATACATTATAGTAGAAATGCATACTTTACACACGCATACATAAAATTACACATTATAGTAGAAATACATACATTTATACATATATCCTGTTTTTTTAAACAAAACAAAGACACAAAAAATGTCTAAATTATGTAAAGTTGTGCATATATAGTATGCATCACAATATGGAAACATTTTTTAAAAACGACTTTTCTGAAAATGCAACTTTAGGACTAACTTGTGCTTTAAAATAATGAAAAATGACCTTCTCAAGCAGGGTCACGTGATTTTCGGTACTTGATAAATATGTTTTTCTAAAAAATCGCTTAAAATGTGCCTATTGTTGGGATTTCAAAAAATTTTACTATACAAAGTACATTTTTTCTGAGTATAACCATATAACATTTGTTGTATCTAAATCTAAAATGAACCGCTATGAAAATAGCGACCAGGTGACCTATAACAATTTTGTGTCCTCTTATCATATGCAGTACGATATTATACTTAATTGTGACAAAAATGCAGAAAAATGGCAACTGCAGTTTCTGAATTATGCAATTACTTATTTTATAGGAAATGTTTTTTAATAATGGCGAATGCGCCAATGTCAATAAGCAAATGAGGTTCAAAAAAAGTATTACCGGTTTAAAAGCAGAAGAATCGCATCTTACAATTTTTTTTATAAGTAAAATTTGAAAATTACTGGAACTCTAGGAATAGTTCAATTTTACAAATTTGTACGACTTAAGTTCTGGTATATTATAATTGAAGATGCGTGTTCTAGATTTATGATTTTGAATATGGGAAATACACCAATGCACACGTATTAAAATAAAATTTAGGATCGATAAAACATCGTTGTTCACAGTTGACGTATGTAGATGTTATTTTCTCTAATTTAATTTCCGACAAATGCAAGTTTATTTTCATGGACATTGTACAAAAAAATGTGCTGCCACATCGCGTTATAACTAAAGTTGGCCGAAACTAAACCAGCGCTATTTGCGTTCTATTCGGGTTAAATACTAATGGTTTTTAAATTTTGACGGTCCAAAAACCAACACCATGCCGAAATTTGAATTCACAAGATTTTGACGGCATTTTCAAAGACCTACAGAATGGACTGAGAAGGACGCTGTCAGGTAAAAACCCCATCATGGCACACATTAAGACCTTGCCAATAAGTCATAAGCGTTTGGTCGCTGTCCCTTCCTTTCAAACCTATTCCAGATCCCGTGAACCACGTGTTCACTGTAACATGAGCTGATGAATTCTCAACTGGGCTAGCGCCTGCAAGATAGGCCACCCATACATGCTTTCGCTCGTAGAATTATTGGAAACGGGTGCTGTTTGGGTGGTCTACTTTGCAGGCGCTAGTCCAGTCGAGAGGTCACGCGCCCAAATCACAAAGAACACTTGTCGTGAGTACCAAGCGAATTTCGCGATCTTTCGCGAATTTCGCGATTCACGCACCTATAGAGGTAGGTTACGCTTACCCAACAAGCCCCCTTTTTCACCCCCTCAAAAAATGTTCACCCACTCAAAAATTTTTTGGAAGTAGTCAAAGAAAGAGGGCGATGAGACGCAAAAGAGGATTCGGGGTGGGTCGAAAAGGATGCGAACGTCCTCAGGAAGACTTTATGAGTCACCCCACCCACCCAGCCCTGCTTATAACAATTCAGTTCGGAAATTTTTCGGGGAGTGGGTTGAAGGAGGAATTTTACTTTTGGCGTTTAATCGGCCGTCCGCAGTTCAATCGGCCCGTCAACTTCGAGAGTCTTTAAGTAATGCCATGACATGATTTTGAGACAAAATGACATCCTACGTAGCCTCCAACAGGCGCTCAAAGGGTGAAAGCGAGTTATGGCACCCAGTTTGGCAGCCTTAGGATCAATGGAATCGCCCTACAGAGGTCAAACCAGTGCCAGGGGCGGCCTGTGGAATTTGACATGCTCGTATTTCCGTAAGGAGGCATGGGACCCACACCATATTTTAGGGGGTGGTTACTACACCTAAGTAGAAAGAAGGCTGTAATGGCAAAAAATCTTGGGAAAACTTGCGAATTGTTTTTTCCAAAAACGACTGCCTCCGGGCAGATCTTGGAAACTGCTTGCAAAGTATTGGCAAAATATTTTTTTCATAATCACCGAGTCAATACAATTTTTTTCATACTTGTGATTTTTACAAAAATCTTATTTTCCTTAAAGATACAACTATTGTAAAATCTCATAGGCGAAATGTTGCGATGAAATAAAAATTCCATAACTTTTACAGATCTCAAAATTTCGAGAAAATCACAAGTATAATTTCGTAAATATTTTGCAAGCCGTTTCCAAGATCTGCCCGGAGGCAGCCATTTTTGGAAAAATAATTTCGCAAGTTTTCCCTGAAGATTTTGTACCATTATAGCCTTCTACTTAAGTCTAGTAACCATCCCCTAAATTATGGTGTGAGTCCCATGCCTCCTTAAGAAAATACGAGCATGTCAAATTTCACCGACCGTCACCGGGTCAAACCATGCAGAACCCAGCGTAAATGCAGAGGGGCAGCTTAGGGGTATCTGGAAAAAGGTTGAAGGGATGGTAGCCTAGGAAAGGTTTCTATTTGTCTTTGAGTGGTATAAAGGACGATAACATAGCTGAAATTGCGATTAAAAAAAAGAATCTTGAAAAAAATCACGTTCTTTAATAGTTTTTATTAAAAATTGAAGGTTACATAATTTTTTTTTGCAAATTTTAACGATTCCATTCGAAAGAGCGACTCGAAAACATAGGATGTTTTAGTTATTTTTTCTTTATTTTTTTCTATCAGTAATATGAGCCTCTAAGTTCATGTCTCTTGATAGTGCACTTGGGCGTTAAAGGGTTAAATTTGGTATTCTTGACAGTGCACTTGGGCGTTAAAGGGTTAAATTTGGTATTCTTCACCCACCATATTTGCTGACATTTTCTTTACTTATCTCGTTTTGCAGAATAAACGGAATATAAAGTAATACCCTCTACACGATTTTACTTATTTATAATATTTAACCGCAGAAATCTGTTCGTCGCGGCGTCTACGTCTTGGCGTCGGCGTCGTCGTCGTCGTCGTCTCAAGGATGGGTAAAAGCAAGGAAAATATATATGTAGCTGGCAGAAGACTGTGGGAATTAAAAATCTGTTGTTTTTCTGTAAAGAAGGGGGCGATGGGGCCGCGCGACGCGAGCGAGAGAGACGCCGAGCACTCTACTTAAGAATTTAAAATTCTTTTACGTAAAATCCGTCGAGTATAGCACTTAGAGCACCGGGATGGAGTCGGATCTATGAAATGGCATTTTAAGTTGGATTAGGTTCAAATTTAAAACACTGCCAATAATACACGGCCAAAGGGAATGAACACCAGCAAATTTAACGGGTTTTTTTCCTCCTTTTAAACTTCTTTGCGCGAATCGACGTGCCTGGTCTTTCTCTCGTTCCGATGCAATCCGATGGGGTCCTTTAATGTAATGTCCTATTTGTATGCTCAGACGATCGGAATCGGGCGAGAGAAAAATTTGCATGAATCTCTAGGTATTTCGCTAATCTAGTTATCGGTGCAACCAAAGAGGTGGTTAAAAAGAAAAGAAATTGTGCCGCAAATACGATTAGGATAGTGGAAATTTCCGTGGTGATCGAATCTATTTCGATGTTTCCGTGTCCAAGTTAACGAATCCTCAGAGGAGGATAATCTGTACAAAATTATTCTTATTTTCAAGATTATTCCAATTACAATACCCTGCAAAATTTTGAAAATGTTGTGCCCCTGGACAATGAATAGTTGCTTCCAAAGTAATTTTTCCCGCTGAAAACAAATCCAGGCTCAGAATTGCTACATGACGTCAGGTTTATGAGATTTTAACCTAAAAGTGCACAAAAACCCTGGTTTTAGACATATTTGAGGTTATGTAGCACCGCGTTTTTTTTATTCTAAAAAATATGTTATACAATAACAAATAACAAGTTTTTGAACCTTTAGTTTAGAATATCTCAAAAATCCTATTTATTTTCCGAATTTTCATGGCCACCATATTGAATTTTTCTTTAAAAGAAATGAAAATATAACATTAAATTTGACGCCAGCTACTTCGAAAACATAGAAAATAAATGGTCAATTGAATACTCATTTATTTTATCGTAATTTCGCATTTTCGTCGCCATATTGCTTCCGCCATAAGGAATATAATTGTTATTAACTTTTAATTTTTATTTTTATGTTACTATATTTTACTAGTATACAAAACAATCTAAATAAAGACGCCATTCTTTCATTAAAAAAAATTCATGAAAGTTCCATATACGCTGTTGTAACTTTAGTCAACTCAGGTCGGTCATTTTGAATTTTCTTCGAAAAATTTTGAAAATCTGACCTTAGATTATGAACGACCAGATCTTTCGACATGAGAAAATATTGACTTGTTATTGATTTTTCAATAATTTTCACGTTTCTTAAAAAAAATCTTTTGATATACACACGTCCCTAATGAGTTTTCAGGTATAGTGAAAATCACAAACATAAAAATTTCAAAATGCGATACCTATCTCGGCAAAAAAAAGGTGTTTGAGCATTGAAGGCATTATTTGTACTTTAAGATCCATAATTTAAATTACATAATTTTTTGAGAAAAAAAGTGGCGGTGTTAAATAACCTCAAATGTGTCTCAAATAACCTCAAATTTTAGGTTAGAAAATCTCAAAAACCTGACGTGATTCTGAGCCCGGATTTGTTTTCAGGGGGAGAAATTACTTCGGAAACAACTATTCATTGTCCAGGGGCAAAATCTTGCAGGGTAGTGTTATTGAGGCTAACAAAAAACCTAAAAAAAAAGTTATTTCAATAATAAATAACTAAAAGATTATAACAAGTTAAAACATCGCAATGTCATAATCTCATATAGTATAGTTGTCATAAGGACTCCTCGAAGCGAATTATTATCAGACTTGAAATGTAAACAAAAACTCTAAGAAAAAAATGTTAATTAACAATAGGCTCATTTCATGAAAAATTAGTGAAAAAAAAGTGGAATATTGGTCCTCTAAGCGTTAAGATACTACCACATCTGTTTTAGGTTTTTTTAATTAATATTTAGCAGTATAAAAAATTATTACTTTTAATTTAATTCATAAAAAATATTAGTAACGTAACGGCTTAGCGCTCGCCGTTCTGATCTCTATTTTCAACACTAAATTAAAATTATTAATGATAGATATAGAGTTTCGGGAGTTAAGACTTTTTTATTAGAAATTTCTTCTTTAAGAATAATTTTTTTAAATTTCTTGAATATTGACATTTTCTAAGTTATTATAGAAGACCCCCCTTTTTTAATATTAATTCGTTAATAACTTTCGCAATTGTTTATGTGCGAGTTTGAAACTTCGGCACATTTTCCAGATGTCATTACTAATTCAGTGAGCCCTCACTCACATTTTTACTAGCAGTAGCAAGAATTAACACCATTTTGAAGTTGTGAACCAGACTATTACACGTACAACTTGAGACTGAACCGTCTGGTTAGCAATGTCTCAATGCACCAACAGAAACTTTACTTTGTATAACCACTTTATTACGAAGGTGGTTTGATAAGTCCGTGACTTTTAAAGGAAAACATTTTTTTGTCAGCAAAAAATCATTTTATTTTTCTAAATAATCTCCTTTTAGCTCGATACATTTAGTCCAACGTGTTTCTATTTTTTTTATTCCTTCTATATAATATGATTCCTCAAGGCCCTCAAAATAAGCGTTTGTTTCAGCGATGACCTGTAGAAACCCACTGTTTCGATTGTTGATTGGTCTCTGGTGTGGTGTGATGGATCCATGTCTCATTTACAGTAACGAAACGGCGCAAAAACTCGTTTTGATTGCGGCTGAACATCCCCAAACACTCCTTTGAAGTGGTCACACGGTTGTGTTCGGTTGTGTGTGCTCAAAATTTTGAGCGAAATTTTTGCCAGTGTGAGGGCCCCTTTAATCAGCACACGAAATCCACTTTTTTAATTTTTGTGGAAGTTAACGAGGTTAGCTGATTTCAATGGCTGTCAAACATAAACTAAATGACGTAGCTTGCTTAAAATTTTACATTAGTCTACCGATAGATGGCAGTTGACGGGAGCAGTGTTTCCATTAAAGTTCGCTGCGCGGGAAATTCAAAAAGTCTCGATATATCAAACCACCTCGTAGTTAATGTTAATATAGGTATTTCCTGGCTCCTAATAATTTTTAGGTACACATCTGTATTTAGGTACTAGTCCAGTCCTTCATCCGCCAAAAAAAGCTTTCAATTCGCCAGCGGGTTTCCCCGCTCTAACGATCGTTTGCGTTTTACGAAACCGAAACTATTTATTCGATTCAATTAAAAATAAATCTTGTCGGCGTACGCGGATATATTTAATTCCCCGCTGAACGGTCAGGGGGGACGGAGCGCGCCGCCGCATCCCCGGGGACGCCACCCCGAAATCCGGGCAGCAGTCCGCCGACGGCCCCGCGCCGTCGTTTGTCTAACAGCTGTTCACATATCGTCAAATTACGTCATTACTAGCGATCGTCGATTGTTCTCCGCCCCCTCCTGTACGCGCACGTCGTTAAACAACTGAGACTTTTTCCTCGTCGCTGCCCCGCGAGCGATTAATTCAAATTTAAAGTTGATACGGCGCGGTACGCCCCGCTATAATTGGGCCTTATTCGTTAGGAAAGATTAATTACGCGGGGATCTCGTTTTGAGTTTGTTTCCCTCAGCCCCCTTTTTTATTTAGATAATGACACGGTAAAGGGTAGATGACGTTTGTGGATATGAAATAGTACGTATTATTTGGGTTGGTCGGAAGATATGAAGTCGTCATAATTAGCTAACTACAAATCAATTACATGGACAATTGAGTGGCCGACCCGATCGCCAGACCTGACACCCTTAGATTATTTTTTGTGAGGATACTTAATAAGTAAAAAATGCTTAGGTACACAGTGCCAGTCAAAAGTCGCTTTCCTCCTTGTATCTTTTAAACAGTTATACTATAATATAATGAAATTTTCATAGATGACGTCACCACTGTGTGGGACTCTGTGACCAATAACTTAAAATGGGACCCTATGGCAAGTGACACTTCGTTTGAAAGTTATTGAAGAAGCCTATTAAGTCATACTAATTTTGTTTGGGTAGTTTTGATGGATTAAATAAATAGACATAAATAGAACACTGTACTAAGTGTTCAAAATGTGCTCTATTTACTTCCTGACAGTAAAATATTCTATTGCTAAATTCTTGTCGTACTCGTTCAAAGGGGTCAGCGGTAATCGCCCTACATTCTTCATTAATTCGTTGTTAATAAAACGTCAATACTGTCAGGTTTTGGTACTGTAAACGTTAAATTTAAGAAAAAAAATCTAAATGTATGAGGTCCAGTGACCGACCTGGCCATTCTATCGGAATTCGTCGTCCAATCCATCTAACATGATATTCCTCTTCCTGATAATGTCTTACTGCACCATAATAGTGTGCAGGAACACCATATCATTGGAACGTTATTTCCTAATTGCTAAATTCGTCTGGATTATCTTCCAGAATTTACGGCTCAATTGCGTTTTGTAAAATCTCCAGATACACTTCACCGGTTAAGTTAGTATTCAAAAATACAGTCCTACCTATGTGGTTTCCCAGAATACCCGCCCAGACATTCACTTTTACTGGAAACTGTGTATGTTTTTCACTAAACATATGAAGATTTGTGTCATTTCAGTACCTCATATTTTGAGTGTTAATATTTCCATTTGGTAGAAAGTACTTTCGTCACTAAAACAAATTGTTTTTATATAGTCTGGCTGTTGGCCAATTTTAGTGAACATATTTTCACAGAATTCCAGTATTCAGTCCAGTATAGAGTAGTTATCTGAAAGTTGATGGACCATTTTTAATTTGTATAGGTGAAATTGATTTTCTGTCAACACCCTGTGTACTTGCAGGTAGAAGCAACATGGGCTGTGGAAGAAGAAGGGTTTACAACCATTTCTGCAACTATATCAATATCTTTATCATCAGAAATTGTTGATCGACCAGATCGTTAGGCATCATTAACACTACCTGTTGTTTCAAACTTATGAAGAAGCTCCCTTAAATAAGCTCTCGATATAGAGCGATCGGGGTACCTCTCATTAAAAATGCGTTTCACTGCATGCAAATTGTTTCCACTTTCACCAAGTGGCTGCTAGTTTGTCACCTAGAGCAGGTACCATTTTGCTTATTTAGACACTTAAAAATCTCTTATTAAACTAAAAATTCATTGTATAAACACATGTAAAACGTAGCAAAATAAACTAAGTTGGACAATTAAAAAAACGTTTTTGACAATTATCCGAGACGGCCTTTTGAATCTGTATTAATTGAACGTGTAATTGAAATTTTAGTGTTTATTTACTTAATCATTATAACACGAGAGTACGGGAGTACGAGAGTACGAGAGTATTTACTTACATTTCTTAGACATTGGCTTAGCAGAAGAAGAGCGATTGAATGGCCTGCAAGGTCCCCGGGTTCGAGCACTCTGGACTATTTTTGTGGGGTTATTTGAAAAGTAAAAATTACGTCCCTCAACATCAAGACTGAATATTTTACGTCAACGTATCATAGACGAATGTCAGAAATAAACCAAAAACCAAAAGCCAAATAGCACCAAAAATGCTTAATAATGTTCGAGAACGCTTTGAGCGAAATCTTTATTGTTGTATGCAAGCTGGAGGTGTTAATTTTCAACATTTAATAAAGTAATACGAGGTATGTAAATTAAGTAATGAGACTGGCAACGTATCGCCCGGTCTAGCAACACTGCGGAGACGGGACTTGGAAGGGCGGTAGGTTAACATGTAATGCACCTTCAGTACAAGTTTGAACTTGTTAGAATCATTTGTTTGTTCTTTGCGACTGGTTTCGTAAACCGTTTTTTTTCTAGTGGGTTTTAAAAATTACATTAATTTTGAGCAACGGTGTGCTATCAGGTTTTGCACACAGTGCAACGGAGACTTTTGCAAAACTTCAACACGCCTACGGGGACTGTTTTTTTCAAGAGCCCAGTTTTTTCGGTGGTTTAAGGCATTCTCAGAAGGAAGAGAGTCATTATGAACCACGCAGCGGAAGGCCTTCATCTTCAAGAACCGATGAAAATATCGATAGAATACGGGATCTTGTGCGTTCAGATCGTCGGTTGACGACAAGAACGAGAGAAAGGTGTTTTGACTTTTTGGAATCCCATTTTATGGAAAGTGTCATAAATGGTGATGAGACTTGGGTGTTTGAGTACGACCCGGAAACCAAGCACCAAAGAATGGAATGGCATACTTCAACCTCTCCAAGACCCAAAAAAGCAAGAATGAGCAAGTCGAAGACCAAATGGATACTAATTTGCTTTTTTGATAGCCAGGGAATTGTCCACAAAGAGTTTGTGCCTCCAGGCCAAACAGTAAATCAACACTTTTACAGAGAGGTTCTTGAAAAACTTCGAAAAAGGGTCATGCGTGTGAGACCAAACATCAAGAACAACTGGATGTTGAATCACGACAATGCGCCTTGTCACACAGCCATTTCAGTAAACGAGTTTTTAGCCAGTAAAAAACATTCCTGTGGCTCCTCAGCCTCCTTATTCACCTGACTTGAGTCCTCGTGACTTTTTTCTCTTCTCCGGGATTAAAAAATCACCTCAAGGGACGTGATTTTGGGACCACAGAAAACATTCAAACGGCAGTACCCGACCAGCTGAAGGATATTTCAGTATATGAGTTCCAGCACTGCTATGAGGAATGGAATAACCGTCTCCAGTGCTGCGTGGCTTCCCAAGGAAGTTATTTTGAAGGAAACAATACTGAATTGTAATTCTATTTGAATAAAGAAAATTAAAAAAATCAGTATCATTACTTAATTTACACACCTCGTACTTAAATGGTAATTGAAATATTTAAAACTAAAAATATTTCTCAACAATTAATTAGTCGAATTTAAAGAACGAGGTACCGTTGTAGAGAAAAATAAAGAGGCTTTCAAATGAGGTGTGACTTGACCCATAGTGTCGGTTGAAATTTTGTGGGTGGAACTCGCCCTCGCTTAGGGGTTGAGGTGACAGGACAGAAAATGTTTTCCCTCCAAAACAAAATCTACGTGTCCAAGCAATTATATGTGGAAACAGTAAGTATTTCTTTAGTCATCTTTTTTTTTTTTGTTTCAAGAAATTAGTGGATGTCAAACTCATGCCGGCCTCCCCATTCATAAATCATCGACGCGAAATAAAATCGAGATTAAACGTCCCCGACGCTCTGTCCGCCCCCGCGCATCAACCCCAACGACCGGGGCTCGCAATACCGCGAAAACGAAGTTAACTCCGGCAGCGCTTCCCATTCGGTAAACAGTTTTCCGATCCGTTCCGGGTAAACGAACAAAGGGACATAATGAGAAATTTCAACAAGTCTAATTTTCAACGAGACACGTTAATTCTGCGCCTCGTCCTTAAACGCAAGAAGCAATTAATTCAGTTTTAAAGTTAATTTATTAGCGTACACAAGTCTGAGAGCGGTACCTAATCACCTTAATTAAAATGCCCTCCTGGTTGGCTCGCGAGGAGAGACGGAGAGAGGATCCGTGGGAGGACGGGTGCGGAGGAGGAGGAGGAGGAAGTTTGCTCTCGAGGCCCACTAGATTAAGTAATTGTGGCCAACTTTGACTATTACTATGCTATTGTGCTGTTTATTTTAGGCGCCAGCCGAGTTTTCGGGCTATCTAGTACGGAAGCGGTCTCATTTGTTTCTCTAAGTTATTGTCCAATTAAAATAAGTATGGTGTCTGGTGGATGGATTTATGCGGAGAGTGTTTGGGATCTGGATCATTTTTAACTAGTCGGCATACATTTTAGCATACAGGTTCGATCATCTATTTTCGGAACTAAACGCGACGAATTTCGGAAGATGTGCGCAAGGTAAGTCCCGCCAATGCTCACAGAAAACCATAAATGGAGGTGGTGGAGGTGGTGGAGGTGGTGGTGAAGAGTGATGGATTCTGAAGCGACGATCGGAAGCTTCATTGATAACGGTTGCCAGGCCAAGACGATTCGACATAACGCAATGGCTTGTTTGAAAGAGGAATGAAGGCCAACTACAGTAGTAGTTCTAACTCGTGCCCAAAAATCCTTATAGTTGTAGAGCTTTGGTTGGAGACCTTAGTTTTGGGATCACTCTCGTCATAATCATAATCATAACATAGTATAAAACAAAGTCGCTTCCCGCTGTCTGTCTGTCCCTATGTATGCTTAGATCTTTAAAACTACGCAACGGATTTTGATTTTTTTAATAGATTTTTAGAATAGGAAGAGGAAGGTTTATATGTATAATAAATGCATAATATAGTAGAGAAACACTGATAATTTTAGAGGTTTCTAAGTAAACACCGTGCGAAGCCGGGGCGGGTCGCTAGTAATGTATAATCTGAATGTGAAATAAAAATGTTCATAAGTCGTTTTTTGGGTTTTTAAGATTTCAAATATTGCTTTGGTATGTCTGTATTATATTTTTGTGGATTTGGAAGTTTGGATGTTTAAGATTTACAGTTTAATCTTTGAATGTTAACTGTTTAAATATTTAAGTCAAGTGGGTTATTGACGGCAAAGGTGTTCATGGAGTCGTTAGGGTCCTTGTGGCATTGGAGTTATGGGAGTCCACGGGATCATAAGGATCATTGGGGTCATGGGGTCATTTTGAACATGAGATTATTGGGGTCATGGATTTATTGGGCTCAATGGGATCATTAGGGTCAATGAGGTCATTACGATCATTTAAAGTCGATGAGGTCAAGTTAGGTTATGACTTGTGCGGGGTTTTTACAGCTATCAAAGGACTACCAATTTAGTTTTATATGGTAATTTAGCAGAAAATAAATTAATCTAGAAGTTAGTATAATACTAAGAACACTGAGAGAAGTTTTATTACAAATACTTGTAGTGCTCAAATTATTGCAATTTCCGTCTGTGTCCGCTGCAGTGTACATAATATTAATTATAATATGTTTAACAATTCTGGAAAAGTGATAACGGATATAATCTTATTTTGTCGGAGATTGGCTATAACAGGCAGGGGGTTGTGGACGGTTAATACTACCAAGAGAAGTTAGTACAATCATGTTCATGTTATATTACATATATTCAATAAAATGTTAGTTTTAATTCAAAAAATAAATTATCTACATGCAGTTGCAGGAAGATCATTCAAGTAATTGAAAGATTGCATAAATTTTATTTGTTCATAGTTAATTATATAAAGAGCCAAATTAATTAGTCAAAGTGTGTATACAACTTTTTTAGAGTAATCAGTAGTGGTTTTTTAGTTAGCAGTAATTTTATACTCAAAGTAGTAGAAAGTACAAATACTTAACGAATGGTCTTTACCTGCAAAAATATGAGTCTTTTTTTGTTTGATCAACCTTCAAATAGTTATTATTATTATAAAGTCTATTATGTCAAGAGATATCACTATAACAATAAAATTGTGATGTTTTCAAAAAACCGTGAATAACTCCGAAAATATTAAATAAAGTTCTTGAATTCTTCTTAAATGGAAATCTTCAGAGTATCTATCTAACTGAGCCATTTTCTAAATTTCTTTCCTTGACATGAAAAATGTCAAGTAATTTCTTTGACATGAAAAATGTAAAGTTGAACCAAAAAACATCATAAAAAAATCAAAACTACCATTTTTACTATAGTTTTCACAAAAGTTACTGTTCGTGAGATTCAACTTGGGCTTATTAGACGCAGAATTTTACAGGCTGCACTCCAATCAGAAGCTAGTAGAAGAAAATACTGAATGAATATCAGAAGAAAAAATAATATTGTAGCACAAAAATTATCAGAATTTAAGCAACTTTCAAAAAGTAGGTATATGATGACGACTTCTATGACTTTGTTGCTGACTAGTGACTGTAAATATGTATAAATAAATAGACTCGATATAATATAATACGAGGTGTGGCTATTATATAACCGAACTGATGCTGCTACCAGCGCGCTGCGTGTCGCGACAAATTTGAACAGAACTGTGTCTAGTGATACTTTCCCCACCCTGAGCTCCCTGGACAAGCCAGTGGGTCGCTCAGTTTGACTGTAGCAGTCGTTTGAATTAGTCTACGCACCAGTGACGCGTCGAAAAAATGTTAAGTGTTCAGATGGAGCAACGTGTTAATCTCAAGTTTCTTATTAAACTGGGTAAAACTGTTACAGAAGCATATGCAATGTTAAAATAAGTGTACGGGAATGAATGTTTATCCCGCACACAAGTTTTTGAATGGTTTAAACGGATTAAAGAGGGACGTGAAACGACCGAGGACGATCCGCGCCCCGGACGGCCCTCAACGTTAAAAACGGACGAAAACATTGAAAAAATTGGTAAATTAATCCGCGAAGATCGTGTAAAGCACCCGAGAGCTTGCTGAAATAACAAGAATCGACAAAGAATGTGTTCGCCAGATTTTTCATGAATCGTTCAACATGCGCAAAGTCTCACTCCTCACCCCCGTGCAAATGTAATTAAGAATGAACATTGACACTGATCCAGCCTTGTGAGACACGATGATTACTTGTGATGAATCGTGTTTTTCTACTTACGACCCGAAACAAAGCGCCAATCCAAGTATTGGAATAGCCTGAACTCGCAAAGGCAAACAAAGTCAAGCTGAACAAATTCAAATTCAAAGCGATGATGATCGTCTTTTTTGACATTCGTGGTACTATTTACGTTCACTGGGTCCCTGAGGGTCAGGCGGTGAATCAACACCATTACGTCGAGGTTCTGACGGCCCTGCGTGAGCGTGTGAGAAGACGAAGACCCGATTTGTGGAAGACCAAATCATGGAGGATACACTAGGACAATGCACAGCTCCATTCTGCTTTGTCTGTGAAGGCGTTTTTTGCAAACGCCATACGGCATTACTGTGTTAGAACATCCAAAATACTCGCCCGACCTTGCCTCCTGTGTCTATTGTTTTTTTCTTAAGGTCAAATTGGCGCTTAAGGGGATATGATTAGAAAGTGTGGAAGCGGCTAAAGCAAAAGTGATGAAAGGGTCTGAACCAGCTGACAGAAGCGGACTTCCATCACTGCTTTCAACAATGGAAAAGTCGTATGGAACGGTGTAGAGATAGCCAAAGGGAGTACATTGAAGGCGAAAAAGTTGCTATTGTAATTGGTAACGAATAAAAAGTGTTATGAGAGCAGTTCGCTCATTTAATAGCCATACCTCGTACATCAAATAACTAACGTCAGTCAATAATACGTGGTAAATCACACTGCGCTTTCGCCAATAGAAACGTCTTATTCTCCGTCGAATCGAACTGCGGAATTGTCTTAATTCGGATCTTTCCCTCCGAAAAGTCCTTCAAATGAACACAAATGGCTCCATTATCGGATATCCAAACGGCTCATTCTTCAAATATTCCCGCGGGCCCTCGCGGAGCGTGCATTTAATAATGCTCCCCATTACTAATTCACCATTTAATCACGGCCGTAATGCAGCCTAATATTTAACTAATCGTCCCGGCTATTATTAGTCCGGGTCGCGGACCCGGAGGCCGACTCCTGGAGCCGCACGGAATTTCGACCGCCTCCATTCTAGTCGCTTATCGCTGACTAGGATATGAATAACGTGAAACTAACTTTAGATTTTGAATATTCGAATTTCGGCATGTATCAACAAAGCAGGAAGTTCGAGGAAATGTGTGTATTGATGTTAGATTTTCCGGAATATTAAGGTTGGGAAAATATTCACTAGTAATTTCTCTGGTATATGAATCATTACCAGCAGTTTGTTCGAGGTCTTGAATATTGTGAGAATTATACAAATTTCGCACAATATGCGAGACGAGAAATTTATGGACAATATAATTCAAGCAGGGGTATATTGCATATTTATTAATAAATACATAATATTAAGAAATATTGGCATTATTTGAATGTTTTTATTATGTCTAGAATATAAAGAGTCATTAAAAATGGAAAAGTTGACCGAGCAAAAAAAGACGTACCTATTTCCATTCCTAATCTAAGTTTATAACCTTATTAAATTGTCAAGGCTGTCACGTCATGTGATGGGTACCTTTGCCGGGTATATAAAAAATAGAAATAAAAAACTTCATAAAAAGAAAATATTTTTAGAAAATTATAAAACACTAATAAAGAAAATTACGACCGTCCATATTTATTATGGCGTTCCATTCATTTATTCAGTTTTATTGACAATGCATTGCTGAAGGCCTTTCATACCGCTGACGGGAGTTTCAAAAATTGAATTTTTTGATAAGACCAGAGAAAAAAAATCACGGAGTCAAATCGCAAGTTCTAGGAGGGAATATGGTCTGCGTGTTACTGCAAACTAATTACACGATCTACGAAAAATTTGCCTGCATAATTAATTATTTCCCTTCTTGCAATGTGTCGTTATGTAATAGTAATACAAAAGGTGTTAAGATTTCTAAACAAGTAAAGGTCCAACAATACTCCTTTTGCTCACAGTTGTCCATACTCCAATCAATTTTTTTGTGGGTTTGTTGGAGTTTAAATATAAATGTGAGGGTTGTCTGTGCTCCAAAGTCTCATATCATATACTCCGAATATACTCCGAAAGATGAAACCAAGCCTCATCAATAAAAAAAACATTTTCGAAGACAGTATAGTTATTGTTAAAATGGTTAACAAACCATTGGCAGAACGGTAGTCTTGGAAGTTCGTCCGCTCTGAGAATTTCACTTGTGGATTGCAAATGATATGGATGGAGCTCCAAATCATCTTTCAAAATTCGTTAGTTAACACGATATATAGGGCAGATTCACTTGTTGGCTCAGATGACTAATTGATGTTCTTGTATTCTCCATTATCACTTGCTTAACCATTTCAACGTTTTCTTCTGGCTTTACTTTGGGCCTGCCATTTCATTGTTTCCAGTTTGCCGATATAATTTAGGAAACGTTTTACTGACCGGCTAAAATGGTTGTAAAGTACGCCAAGAGAGACACAACATGCATTCATGTGTGTGAAATTGACATCTCATTTTTGAAAATTTGAAGTGATTCCAAAAAACAGAAACAATATAATGGCAAACGTTCGCAAACAATCGCAAACGATCGTTAAAATAGTTAAAAAAATCAATATCGGGGTGCTAACCTCAATATTTCTTTTATATTAGTGACTAGACGTTTTTTATAAATATATTACGTCACAAACGAAAATATTGTAATCGCAAACCTTCGCAGACAAATCGTAAATAGATTTTCTGAAAATTAAATTGTTGGTTATTGGAGTGTTGGAAATGTGTTGGTGTGTGGGTAGGAACCGTGGTGTCGCTCAGATCTTCGCAAATGGTCACAAAAATTTTTTGTGAAAAAATATCTTTCGTGGGAAAATTTAATATTGTGAATAAACCTATCTAGTACGTTTTAGACTTTTTTAAATCGATTATGTTGCAACCGAAAAGAATGTAAACGCAAACCGTTGAACACATAATCGTAAACGATCGCATTCCAAATCTCTAAAAATCTACGAAAATGGGGTGGCAACTTCACACTTGTGGCCAATTTGTTGCTCGTTTAGTCTATAAACTTTTATTAGTTTTTAATAAGTTTTTATAGTCCAATCGATAAAAAACACTCCACCTTGCATTAATTAGGGCAGAAGTTTTTTTTTTCCGAGGACTGTTTGGTATGAGGTGGGGAGTGTGAAACTAAGATTTCGACCTCGAAATCTGGGGGAAAGCAACCAATTGACAAGTCAAGGTATCAGCAATTCAACAAGATCTCTTCAAAGGGGAAGTTCAGCTTTCAATTGCCAGTTGGGCTGGGCACGTGCCCCTGTGCCCTTTATCACCAGCCGCCACTGATCAAAATAGCTATTTTGATAGCAGGGAACAGATAGATAGATAGAGCAGGGAAAGCTCCCTTGCTCTGCTGACTTGAGCTGTTCATGCTGATGCCTCATAAAAAGTAGATGCCGCTTCCCTTAATGCAGGGTTGTTTTCAAGAAGGACACATAGTTTAGTCTTGCCATCTCCAAAAGGGACTGACTTTGTGGCACAACCGGAGAAGGCGTGAGCAAAAAGAGTGTAGTCAGGATAATACTTGTAGGATGATGTTGAAAATAAGGTACCAGGTTTGTCACTTTCCTGGTTTCAGCACGTAGCACGTGTACGTTCTTTTTGGTTGGACTAGAAGTCCCAGTTGACACAAGAAAATCAACATCTCAAGGACATCAGCCTCCGAACAACAATGCGTCCGGCTATAATGGGTAACATTACCGCTCACAAACTTCACTTTACGATATTTTGGAAAATATCCTCGATGTTCAAAGTTCCGTAGAATATGAACACACGACATCAAACAACTTTGACCAATGCATTTTGTAAATGGATGTTTTGTCTACTTTAATTTCGAAACGCATAAAATTTTCTGTAGCATTCGGCGTTTAGGAGATATAAACAAAAAAACTGAAAAGTGTGAAAATTTCGTGATTTTTTTTGCCTGCCAAAAAGTCCCCCCCTCTCCCCCGGAATTCTAGGTCGAAAACTTAGTTTAACACTTCTCACCTTACACCAAACAGTCCTAGAAAAAAAATATTCTGCCATAATTAATGCAAGCTGAACCCTTCTAAGGCTACGCATCAACTATGCTATTAACCCTTTCAGGGGCACATTTTTCCTTAACACTTGTTATAAAAATAAGAGTGACTACTAGGGTTTTTGGGGTCGCTGATTCGAAGTCAGATTTTCAACATTCAAAATAGCGGATCCAATATGGCGGACAAAATTTTCAAAAAATAATGGATCAGGACCAAACTTGGTTTCCATGGGTTTTTGGGGTCGCTGATTACGATCCGAATCAGATTTTCAAAATTCAAAATGGTTGTTTCAATATACACATGCTTTAGGGTACTTTTAAATTTTTTTTAAGTTTATAATAAAAAGTATGTTTGAAAGTTTATAAAGTCGCTAAGTACGATTTGAACACTACAATAACAAAAAACCAAAAAAAAAAAAACATTCCTTATGTGCCTCTCTCTCGGCGTGACCTAGAACTAACGACGTTCATATAGTTTTTATAAACAGTTATTACAAATTTAACATCAATATATTTTATAATTATTTAATTAAATAAACAATTTAATGTGAACGGTTATAATTTATAATAATTATAAATAAATAATAAAAACAAAAAAAACAAAAACTCGAAAATTTTGAGATTTTTGCAATTAGTTAGCAAGTTTTTTTTTTTGAAAAAACTGAATAACGAATAATTTTGAAAAAAAAATGTTATAAACCTATATATGGAGAATACGTAAAACATTTTCAGAGCTTTAGCCATATGCGTTACCGAGAAACTGATTTTTCAGTGAAAAAAACAGCATTTTTTCATGTTAATTGTTAATAACAAGTATTTAAATAAATTAATTATTGCAATTTTACGCCAAAATTTCGTAAATTAGGTACCCAAGAGTAAAAAATACTTTTGTAGCTATAGACAAAAGGACAAAAGGTGTCAGAAATATGAAAAAAACGAGTACAAAATAGGTGGGCCATATATGTCCCACTGGCCCTGAAAGGGTTAACGGATTTAAACACACTTTTAAATATCTAACAAAAGAGTGTAGAGTGTAGAGGACGTAGAGCAACGTTTAAAAAAAAAATACGTAAAAATGCAAGCAATCGACTCCTGTACAAGACATTATCGTGAAATGAAAATCGGAATAGATATTAAAGAAAAACATAACCAAAAAATTTTTACTTTCTTCAAAATCATTTTTGGACTCTTAAGATAAATAAAATCGTTATCACTGTTTTTTGCCATAAAAGTACAACTCTTAAGGAAAAAAATGAGCCCCGATTTATTTCTCTACGACTCTTCGTCGAGATAGAAGAGCCGATTTTCGAGATGAATTTTTTTTCGAAAAATCGATATAACTGAATTTTTTTTAATATTGTTACATTTTAAAAAAAAACATACTTTTTTCGGTCGCCGAGGGCTATATTTACAATAAGTAACAAGTGTCAAAACCTTAATTTGCAAGAGATATAGCAAAAACAAAAAAAGGCGATTTTTGACGGTTTTTTCGATATACCTCGAAAAGTAATATAGCAATCGATATATTCAAAAATACGATTCGATAGGTTTTTTTAATACCTACAACTTTCTAATTTAACTTTTCCGATCAGAGTTCAAGTTTTTGTTTTATTAGCGAAAAACCGTTTTTTTGACTTTTATGAATTTTTTGGGTTAACTTCGCCGTTTACGAGCAAAAGGAAAAAAACGCTATCTTTCTTAGAAATTTTTTTCCTATATCACCATATTTTTTGTTTTCTGTTAGGATTTTCGGGAAATTTAACATTAGGTCGTGACAGATTGATTGGACTAGTGATCAGCGATCACTTCTTACACGCGTCACACGAACATCCTGCACTAATGCTGATTCCGCCTCTGTCCCGGATTTTCCGGCGCTCCCCCTCGGCATTCAGCTATTCGCCGTCAGTTTACCTTTGGACTCCATTTCAATTCCACTTAATTTTGTGAGCGGAGTTGGGTAAATATTTGCGTCGGTTTGTACGAGCCGAGATGGAGCTCCTCAATGCCCTCCTAGCTGTGTGTGTGTGTGTGTGGCGCGGCTGCTGCTTGCGATTGCCGCTGAAGGAGCGCCGCGCAGTTGTCGCACAGGCCTGTCGGGTATTTAAGTTAAACGAGGACGTTTATTACTATTTTAGTATTGAAAATACTTCTGGGCGCGTATTAATGGAGCTGTCTCGCGAAATATTAACGCCAGCGACATGCGACCTCGACATGGTAACGTGACGACCTTGCCGTGTGTATATGTTTATGTTTGGGTTACATGTGTAGTCATCTACAATTTTGATGAGTTGATGACTGTTCGAGGGGTCCAAGGCCACCGTCGAATGCCCGAGATTTGCTGATTCGCTGAAATGGCAAAACGACATCCGAGATGAATGGCGCTTATGAGCACGTTGAGTAAAAAACTTACTTAAAACCCAGCCAGCAGTACACCGTTTAGTGAAAATTTGCCTGCGTATATATGAACTGATGTTGAATGTAAAATAAACATTTGATATTTACTGATCGTTGTAATAGGAGGAGCAGATCTGTCATTTTAATAATTTACACTAACATATATACAGGGTGATTAATTAAGAATAAGTAATCTCTAAACTGGAAGATTTAGTTTTCTAGATATGTATGTACATCAAATGAAAGGTTTTGGTATCACACCCTGTATAAATATAATGGACTATGAAATGTATAAAGCGCGTAACAAAAATAGTTTTAGGCCGACGCAACTTGCATTTGAGAAATTATGGAGGAAATAATGTTGCCATTAAAGAAACGAAAATGCAATGTTTTAGAAAATGAAATGGAGGCTATTCATCTTACGTTAATTGTTTACATTGTAAACAGTTTTGAAATCATCTGGCTCACATTTGAATTCAAGGTTGCTGGGTGGATGGATTCTTAGAATCCCACCTAATTTTTATTAATAATAATACTTTGTTGAATTTTGACAAAAGCCCATTAAAGTTTTCTTAAAGTAGTTGGATTATTGTTTACAATATGGTAGATACACAATATATTATGTGTATATTATGTGTATATTACATAATATTATGTGCATATGATGTTTATATTATGTTTATGTTATATGTTTATATTATATGTATATTGTTTATATGTATTATGTATTATGTTTATATTATACACGGTGGAGACTTTAACTGGAATATATTCGCTAGCGGGGGGTGGTGAATTATTTTTCAAAAAATTTCCGAGACACGTCAACTTTTAAATGTATTTACCTACATTTTGCAAGTAAAATGAAAAATATAGCCCTTCAGGGATGGCTGAAACCACTCTCGACATGATTTTTTCAAATGCAACCCTATGGCTTGTGACCCCTCATTGTAACGCTGGTGGAAAGAGGAATCCAACGCACTGATCAAATTTTAATTTTTAGTATGTTTGTAGGGTTGCATACAATTAAAACGTAATTTTATAGTTTAATTTATTTTTAACGCAACAATTTCGTACTCAAAATGTGTGTTGTTTAGTTTTGGAATGTAAACCTTACTTTTCATATGTCCCCACAAAAAATTCCAAGCAATTTTTTGCCACAACTGATATTTCTTATTTTTTGCTAGTGTTTTTACAGGGCCGCAAAGAGTAATTTAGTTTGTATGCTGTATTCAGAGTTTGAAACGAAGTGTTATTTCAAATTGGTGAAAATGTCTTATTTAACTGAATCACTAAAAATCAAAATTTTGATGATGATTGGATATGGTGATAGGGCGCGAACGCGAATGCGAAGTTGTTCGCTTGTTTCGAGAAACGCATTCTGACTTGCCACCACTAAATCAAGGTACCATTAGTAAAATTGAGGCACAATATCGAGAGATGGGTAATGTCAGGAAAGTACCGAGTAAGAGGCAGGCTGTTGTTGATGACGACACGAAGTTGAATTTGTTGCTTGCTCTAGAAGAAAATCCAATCACTCCAGCCCGTCAACTGGCCCGTGATAGTAATCTTAATCACAAAACAGTTTTAAAAATACTTAAATATGAGAAAAAAATGCCCATATAAAATGCAAGCCGTTCAAGAGCTACTTGAAGATGATCCAGATCGACGAATGGAATTTTGCGATTTATTGATGACTTGTATTCATCAAAACCAGTTATCTTTAGAGTGGATAGTTTTCTCTGACGAGGCTACTTTTACATTAAATGGGCACGTAAATCGCCAAAATTGTCGTTACTGGGCTGAAGAGAACCCCCATTGGATGAGGGAACTTCATACTCAGCGCCCACAGAAAACTAATGTGTGTGCCGGAATAATACAAGATAGAATTGTAGGACCATTTTTCTTTGATGACACTCTTAATGGAGCAAGATACTTGCGTTTACTCCAGCACGAACTAATGCCAGTGCTATGTCATTTATTTCCAAACCCCTTAAACCCTAACTTGACCGACGAGAGGTTATGGTTTCAGCAAGATGGGGCCCCACCACACTATGCTGCCATTGTTCGTCAGTATCTGTACAGAATTTTTCCCGGTAGGTGGATTGGGAGGCGAGGTAATATTGAGTGGCCAGCAAGATCTCCAGATCTTACACCACTGGATTTCTTTTTGTGGCGACATCTTAAAAGTGGGGTTTACATTCAGAAACCCAACAACATAGCAGATCTGCAGGAAAGGATAAGAGAGGAAATCGGAAAATGTGTTTTATTTTTATTATAATTTACTTTACAAATTTCTACCAGCTGTGTCTGGTATTTTCAATACGCCTACGATACTTGCGTAAGATGCAAGATCTGTGAATTTTTTTAGTGTCCAGCCGTCCATAACAGCTTCTGTTATAATGAATTGCGAACGGTCAAGTGGCGTTCGTTGCGTTAGATGGCATTGACCTTTGGGACAGTGTAGAAATAATACAATCACATAAAGAGGGGTGGTCATGGAAGTCAGAATTGCATATTTTTTTGTTTGTTTATTATTTTTATCTATTTCTACATTGCCGACACTGACGCGTTTGACATTTGACATATATGTGGTGTTTAACCGCCGCTGTAAGAAATGGATCGTTTTACGCTTGACAACGTTGGGAAATTAGTCCAGGCGAAGTAGCAAACAACAAGAGATTTTTTAAAATAATTAGTTGCGGCATTTTCACAACGTGATAATTAGGAGAAAAATCGTACGAATCGAATGAAAATGTTTTGGACAAAATCCGATTGTAGGATCATTGCGAAAATATTGCAAAAAGGAGCGAAAAAAAGGTTTTTTCGACTTTTAGGCACGAAAAAAAATGTTCCATAAAAAACAAAAAATATCACGTTATAGCGCTTGAAGAGACGAATAAAATGGTTTTTGGATCATTAAAATCGGTTGATAACTTTTTGCACAAAAGAATAAAAACCGCCAAAATTAGCGATTTTTCGATGTTCAATTACTCGGTCTGTAATTATCCTCGAAGTGTCTTCCGGGACTCAAATTGTAGGGTTTTCCAACACCTATCTACAGTTAAATTGTTGTCAAAAATGATTCATAAGATTTCGCACAAATTGTGAAAAAGTAAAAAACAGGTACTTTAGTAAAACGGCCCCTATTTCCACAATAATTGTCGTAGAGCAATTTTGCAAAAAGCTACGTGTTCTTGAAGACTTCCTCTACAACCATATCAATCGACAATTTGAAGTCGGTCCGATAATAACACAGGCCCACAAAAAAATATTTTTTTTTGGCTATGGATAAGACCAAACTTTTTCTCTATATTTTTTTAACGCTGAATCCAAATCCGGTGTCCGCTTAACCCTAGCACGTCAGGATCAAGGTCATTTCAAGGTCAAATCGCGAAATAAAAGCATAAAAGAGAATAAACCCATATATCTTTATGTTTCTGGGGTCGCTGAATCCAAATCCGGTGTCCGTTTAGTGGCAGTAGTCACCATCTCCAGCATCCTCTGGGGCAGCAGGCATTCTATATGCACGCACATGCACACAGTCATGCACACATGCACTTACATACGCACACAAGTACACACTCACGCATATACGCTTTTATACACACGCAAAAATGTGTGTCTGGTTGAAGGAGTCTAAACACGTTTATTTAATGATTCACTCACTGATTTTCAGTAAGATGATTACTATGTAGTTAGATGATATTCAGTAAGGTGGCTACGAGAATTGGTATCAACTTATCTAATTTACTGGATACACGGGCTTAGATATATTTTACCTTAATAAATAATAGCAATACATTCACGAAACCGAAAATCCTTAACCACATTTCCCTAATACAGCCTAAGGTACATGATGAAAATGAGACTATTTACGGTCTTCTATCATGGGTTTCAGATTTGGATTCAGCAACTTTAAAAACATAAACACAAACTTTTGCCTCATTGATACGTTTTTTAGTGCTTTAACCTTGGAGTGTCCTTCGAAGTCACGTGATATGGTAAGAATAACATCAGATTCTAATTCAGTGATCCCAGAAACATAAAGATATATGGGTTTATTCGCTTTTAAGCCTTTATTTCACGATTTGACCTTGAAATGACCTTGATCCCGACGTGCTGCGGTTAAACGGACACCGGATTTGGATTTAGCGTCAAAAAATACAAGGAAAAACTATGTTCTTATCCATAGTCAAAAAAAAAATTGTTTTTGTGGGCCTGTGTAATAAGTACCTCAAAAGTGCGTCTGAAAAACGTGAAAATTTAGAGATCGGCCGCGAGGACGCGCGAACTAAGGGGAAGTGGCGCGGTGGTGGGGGAACTTTCTCTTCCGCGGACGGAGCGGGCGCCTAGAAAACGATCGCGCGCGTTCCCCCCACCACCGCGTCCACGCGGGCTCACTTGTGTGAGGCCGCCTGGACTAAATCTATGCCGCCTGGACTAAATATTGAAAACTTATTTCCAAAGCGAATGCTGTGGTGCAGAAATAGTGAGATAATTGAGAACAATTTTTGGTCGAAATGAAGCTCCATCAGTGCCTGGTGTAAGAATGTTCTTAAGGAAAGTTCGTGAAACTGGCATGCTTATGGATAACATAAGTCATCCACGTGCTCGTCTGGTGCGCACAGTTGAAATAACTGCTGCTGTTGCCCAAGGTGTGCGTGAAAACTCAAGAACTTCAACTCGTCACAGAACACAACAACTTAGTGTCAGTCTTAGAGGAGAATATTGCATAAAGACCTCGGATTATTTGCTTACAAGTTGCAACTTACTCAAAAGGTAAAGGAAAATGACCATCCACGTCGTTATCGCTTCTCCGTGTGGGCTTTAAATGAGTTTGAAAATGACGCCGATTTCAATCGAAAAATAATTTTTTTCGGACGAAGCTCATTTTCATCTTGGAGGACATGTTAATAAACAGAACTGTAGGATTTGGGGTTCCGAAAATTCACACGTAGTCATAGACAAGCCAATGCATCCTGAAAGAGTGACTGTTTGGTGTGGGTTCTGGAGTGGTGGCATCATTGGTCCGTAATTCTTTCAAAATGAAGATGGTAACAGCGTTACAGTAAATGGAATGCGTTACAGAGACCTGCTAACTGATATTTTGTGGCCGTGATTGGACGATTTGTACTTGGACGAGCTTTGGTTCCAGCAGGATGGAGCAACGTGTCAGACAAGCCGTGAAACAATCGATCTTTTGCACACTAAATTCGGTAACCGTATTATGAGCCGTTTTGGAGACTTTAATTGGAAATCGAGCAGCTGCTTTAACACCGTTGGACTATTTTTTATGGAGACATGTTAAGGACAGTTGTTACTCCAACGATCCACAAACAATTGACGCACTGAAGGAAAATATATATCGAGTTATTTGTGCAATAGAATCACAAATAATCGAAAATGTACTGCAAAATTGGGTGAAAAGAATGAACTACTGCCAAGTCAGCCGCGGCGGCCATTTAACTGATATTGTTTTTCATTAGTAATGGGAAGGCATACTTTTTTGAATAAAGCAACAATCATTTAAAAATATTCAACGATGTAGTTTTAATATTAATTTTAAATAGAAACCATCTGATGGTCCACCCTATATCTGACAGGGCGGCCATAGTTTCGGTATGTTTGCATTGGTAACTTATAAACCGTGAGATATTATTTCGCCGACTTTATAGTCACATTCCTCAGCATAAACACTTAGAAGGAATTAGGCTCAGGTGAGGGGAAGAAATGCATCCTGTCCCAAAACCGTCCTTACAGTGTGACAAGTTTGTAACAATATTGCCTTCTGATCACTTCTTATAATGTTATGATGCAGTCCTTATGCTCCGGTGTTCTTAGCGAATCTTGCTGTTATCACTAGAGTCCGGATGTTAATTCTAGATGCATACATCCCAGGAGCGGCTTCAAGATACCACTATCTGCAGCGCTACGAAATGTTAAACAGGTCTTATTTTATACATGTGATGTGATGGTGATTTTTGTAGCCCAAATAATCGGCAAAGGAACCACAGTCACAAGACACAGAAGTTGCATACACACGGTAACCGACGCTATGACGTGTCGGTACTGCCACTCGAGTTTCCATAAATTATCAATAACTGTTCTATATGTTTAGGCGTTAAGCTCTGGCGCCTGTCACTTAAAATACACTTATAAGATGAAACAGAGCGTTTGACCTTTATGGATTTAACTGGGGCATATATAAAATAAGTAATGTTTTGTAACGAGGGCATATTTATATGTTGTTCAGAGATGTCCATTTCTTTGCCTGTATATAAGCTATCAAATGCCCTTCCATGAATTTCGCATCTCCACTCCCTAACCATTACATTAGCTGTGTTCTGCCCTTTAGCATCCATAGTTTCGTCCGTACAAAGCTATATCGTGTATGTCGTGTAATTCCGAGACGACATTTTTTTTTAATTTCTCACACGGTGGTGCTATACATAATCGTCTAAGAGTTATTTCTGTAGCAAGACTAATTTCGCCGTACTTTCCACTCATAGCGTTCTGGACAAATTGTCTGAACTCGAGGTGATGGCGAATGGAATATTACGCGCTACCATCATTTTGACTAGATCCAAGTTAAATTATCTCTGTCTGTCACTCACACCACCACTTACACGAACTGTATAGGTTTGTGTAATCGTACCAAATTTCATTACATTTGCTTCAGTAATAAAAAAAGATATATAAGAAATATGATTACAAGATAAAATATCGATTAAAATGGTCTTTTTAAGAACAAAAAGTAACGCTTAAAATGTTATGTTTGATAGAAAGTTGAAAGTGTTGACAGATGATATTTTAGTTTACTATTATTCTCATATATTTATTTAGTCATATCATAAATTTAGTCTTGTAAAAAATATTTTCCATAAATTTGTATCCTAAATGCTGCAAAAATAATAGCGTTTTTATATTTTTTTCTTAAAAATGACCTATTTTCATCGATATTTTGTAACAAATGATGGTGTGGTAAGTTTATACAAATATAGTGTGCTTCTTTTCGAAGTCGAAATATAAAATTTTTCTGATACTTTTACCACATTTAGAAGTTGCAACAAGTAAATGTTGTAATAGAGCAATCCGATTTGGCATACTTTTGTAAAATTTGGAAACAATTTTTCTCAGAAAAACTTTTTGTTTGAAAGTTCCAATAAATGGGCCCAATTTGGGCGATTTGTTGGAAACTTTTCAAAAACTAGTACGTAAAGTTACATGACCCGTTTAAGTAGGTCATTTTTATCAATTTAGGACTAATTGCATATGAAAAAAAATCATTAATAAAATTTTGATGAATGGGACACTGTATACTTGATAATTTAGACTTCTTTTGGAGTCCTTGTTTTGTTTTAAAAATAGAACTTATGAATAAATATGTATACATATCTGTTTAATATAACAAATAACTCATTTTTGATAATTCGACAGTCCGAACAACCCTTTGCAATAATGCGTTCGGATTATTGAGGATGTATGTACATATGTTAAAAGACAAATAGCAGGTATTTTCTACTACGTGCAGAAGCTTTATTGCAATTGACAAAGGATTTTTTTGGGATGTTGGACAAATTACGATCTACTAATTTTCTGCCGACGTTTCGTCCAATTTACTTAGACTTTATCAAGGCTCAATTAGTGTTTTTTTACAATACTGGTCTATGGCATACCAAAGATTGATCTTTTTCTCTACCTGCAGGTACATGTGTTTAAATATTTTAATAATGTTGTTATATTTATTTCTTTTGTTTTTATAACCACACTACACGAATGATTGCCTAGGCTCGATTTACTTTGTAAATTGGACGAAACGTCGGCAGAAAATTCGTATATCGTTATTTGTCCAACATCCCAAAAAAATCCTTTGTCAGTATCTATTACTAATTGCAGATATTACCCATTTGAGTAGGTAATTTTTTATCAATTTAGCACGTTATATTTCAAAAAAATCGTTAAAAAAACATTTAATGAATACTCAATATATGTGTTCATATACTCAAATATACTCAAAATCAATACTCAAAATTGGTGTTCTTGTTTTGTTTAAGAAATAGAACATATGAATAAATATATATGTATTTCTGTTTATTGTAAAAAATAACTCATTTTTAATTATCCGAACAAATCGATAGTTCGAACAACCCTTTGCAATAATTAATTCGGATTATCAAGGTTCTATATAAAGTGCTGGCCACTCGAACTTACACATAGAGACTTTTAGGAAAAATTTAAAGTTCAATATTTTTAACAGGAATGCAAATTTTTGAACGCGGCTTGCAAATTTTAAGAGCTAGTTTTTTTTCAGATTAAGCTGCATGACGTATATTTATCGTAGGACCATAGGTTAATTATATACGGTGTGATCAATGAAGTCATGCAAAAAATCAAAAAGTTTGTATGAGTGAAATTTCCGCAAAAAATTTTTTTTGGTCGTTGCAATATGGTTCGTTACTAAGGTAACATCAATATGTCTAGACGTTTTTGTCAGTTTTTGGATTAAGGCCCTTAGGCTTTGTACACACTATTCAACATAAAATTTGGGTAGCAAAATTTTTAAAATGCTATAACTTGACATTGGATTGATGGTTCTTGATGATTTTTTGCGGATTTTGAATCTTTATTTCACGTAGATTTTCTCTGGTCTAAGCATTTTATTTGAGGGTTGAAATTTACACATTATACCGAGTCGATAATAAACAAAAACGTAGCGACAAGAACACGTTTATTATATTATATTCTACAATATACAAGATTGGTTAACAACGGCCAAAAGTCAATTCTTAAAAAAATTATAATTCTAAACCTAATTTAAAAGTTCCTGCAACCCCTAAAAAAACACAGTGTACTGTAATAACAAAGATTAAGTATGTATGGATAGGGATACTTAGTGGTAATTGGTATTGGTAATTTTTAATAAATAAAAAAAATAACCTGAAAACATAAATTTTTTTGTCCATTAATTTTTGTTTTCAACCCACTGCGTCAAATATGGGAATTTTCGGAGTTTACAATGAAATTGGGTTATTGTTGGCAACAGCGTGTTAAAAGGACGAGATCATTGAAAGCAACCGGCAAATATCAATGGAAAAATGCCAAGTGTCCTACAATACCGAAATTAGGTACATTAAATAAAAAAAAAGAGAAAATAATATTTTGTTGGTCCTTCTGCTCGACGTATTACTTCACGACATCGATTTGGTAGAGTATCCACAAGATTATTTATAAAATCTTGTGGAATATTCTCCCATTCTTCACGAATGGCCTCACTAAGCGTTTATAAGGTTTCAGGGGGTACATCACGAGATCTTACTTTAAGTTTTAAACAAGACCAAACTTGTTCGATGACATCAAGATCCGGAGACTTTGCAGGCCAGTCCATCCTATTGATGTTCTGTTACTGCAAAACCTATGTGATCCTTCGCGCTCTGTGAGGTCGAGCGTTGTCATCCACCAATAGAAATTCAGGGCCGTAATTTCGAGCAAAAGGAACAACGATAGGTTCCAAAATTTCCTCCTGATAAACAGTAGCATTAATGGTTTGGTTGGTAATGAATATGTCGGTTTTACCATTTCTTATGATACCTCCCCACACTGTAACACCTCCGCCACCAAATGCCTCTTGAGGGGCCATATTTTCCTCCAAATATCGCTGATTTGGCCTTCTCCAAACTAACATTCGGCCATCGGAGTGAAACAAATTAAATGTTGTTTCGTCAGTAAATAAACAATGGCTCCACCCTGCATTACCCCAATTCGCATGCCGATTTGCCCATGCCCGCCTATTCGCTCTATGGTGTTGTAATAACCGCACACATTTTACTCTGCGACGGGCTCTATAATATAAAATGTTTGCCATTCTTTAAGTTTTATTAAAAATAAATTCTCACCTCAAGTTGTTTTTATTTAATGTTCTTCTCACTGTTCTGTCCGAAAATCTCACTCCAGTTTGTTGTCTTAAAGAGTCATTTAGTTTTCTAGAGTTCTTTGTTCTATTCTGCATAGTTTCTCTCATTAAAATTCTTTCGGTTCTTTGGTTTATTTTTTTTTGTATGTCCATCCCCACGCCCATAATTATGATCACCAGTAGTTTCGACGCGGCGCTTCAAATTATAAATTGTCTTTCGGCTGACATTGTAAATGTGCGCAATTTGCTCTTTTGACATTCATTCGTTAAGAAGTCGAATGCAATTTTCCCTTTCTGCCGTGGTTAAACGGCTCATATTAATTAAAATTTACAAAATTATAACATTGAAATGTGTCAGATCATTTCTAGAATAATGTTAATAGATTTTAATTCCATAGCAACAAATTTGTTTTTCCAATGTCTACTTTGAAATTGACGCGTCGCGTAGAAATTACACCCGATCATAATTATGGGCATGGGGGTGGACAAAGAACTCTTTAAAACTGAATGATTCTTTGAGACAATAAACTGGGGTGTGAGTTTCAGACAGAACAGTGAGAAGAAAGTTAAATAAAAACAACTTGAGGTGAGAATTTATTTTTACAAAAACTTAAATAATGCCAAACCTTAGAGCGCGTGGTACCCTACGTTTTTGTGTATTATCGACCCGGCATAATGTGTAAATTTCAACCCTCAAATAAAATGCTTAGTCCAGAGAAAATCTACGTGAAATAAAGATTCCAAATCCGCAAAAATCATCAAGAATCGTCAATCAAAAATCGTCAAAGTAATATCATTTTAAAAATTTTGCTACCCAAATTTTATGTTGAGTAGTGTGTACAAAGCCTAAGGGCCTTAATCCAAAAACTAACAAAAACGTCTAGAGATATTGATGTTACCTTAGTAACGAACCATATTGCAACGACCAAAAAATTTTTTTTTGCGGAAATTTCACTCATACAAACTTTTTGATTTTTTTGCATTACTTCATTGATCACACCGTATATAATAAACCTATGGTCCTACGATAAATATACGTCATGCAGCTTAATCCGAAAAAAACTAGCTCTTAAAATTTGCAAGCCGCGTTCAAAAATTTGCATTCCTGTTAAAAATATTGAACTTTAAATTTTGCCTAAAAATCTCTATGTGTAAGTTCAAGTGGCCAGCAGCTTATATTTTAAAAGATAAACAGCAGTTAGTATCTACTACCTGCTATAATTTTACTTGTTAACAATAATTCACGCAACAATTTTTGCCACACGGCGGAAAAAACGTAACGCGGGCGGTTAGTCGAGGGGGACGGCGCTTTTCCATTCTTCGCCTTTCGGCCGGCGCCGCGCCTGTTGTGGTCCGGGGAACGACTCGTTTTACTCTTTTCGTTTTAATTAGGTCCCCTTCGCGTCCTCGTTTGCGGTTAACAGGGTTTTGTGTTTTAATTTGTTCCGGATATATAAATGTGCCTTTCGTACGCGCGCCTAGACACCCCTACCCGCTCGTTAAAAAATTAAATTGAAATAAACCGGATTTTCGGACGGCCTTTTGTCTCGCCATTAATATATATATCGCGCGATTTTGCCCTTTGTTGCGGATTAAAAGGATACGCCGTTCTATTAAGAACGAAGTGTAAACGAATTTTTTATTAGTTCCGCGTCCACGTAGTGCAGCAAATCCGAGTACGGTATGAGCAAAATAAAAAAGTGATGAGCATGAGAGCATGATATGAGTCACAAATAGAATAGCATAAAACATCAACACTATGGTCCGGAAAGTGTGCTACAACGCAGGCTCAGTACTATACACTATACAACTCTATGATAATTAAAGTATAAACTGTATTTTTAAAGCGTCTTGTAAATTACGGACGCGTGTATTTATTGCCCTTACATACGTACGCCACTTACCGTGCCTAATAACACCCGCGGTAACTCGCTCGCTAGTTCGGGAACGGCTAGATACAATTTATACATGTATTGGAGCGAGGATTTCGTAGTATTTTACGTTAGCTTAATGCGAGCAGACCGACGGTAGAACGCTGAGTTTAAAATAATTTTATGTGGCGTGAGTGATTAACTAATAAACGTGTGTACATACGTATTTTGCACCGTTTACGTATTTCTTTTAGAGTTCGTGTAGTAAATGTACATATTATCTTATTTTGTGTGGATTTTTGTAATAATGGCACACTCGTTATCATTTGCGTATAGACTGAAAAAGTTGATTGAAAATTACGAGGATTTCAATAGACGGATCACAATTTTATGTATTCCTTACAATGGTCGACATATATTTCCTAGACGTCGAGAGTGTGAGATATTTAGATTCGAATATACAGCAACAAATTATTACTGGTACTGTTAAAAAAGAGGAATTTTGGTTTGATTTATTTGTGCATAATAGTTAATTTGTGAATGTATAGATAGAGGGAATCCAAAGTTGTCTAAAATAGGGCTGCTAATATATTTTATTGAATATTGAAATTTATTATGTAGGTCCAAGGATTTTTTTTAAAAAGCTATTTTTGGAAAGATTCAGGCCTAATATTCTATTTTGCGATCAGTTGGTAAACCAAAACAGTTTTTAGATTACTTCAAAAACTTAAAATGGTATTTACACGACAACAAAAAAAGTTTATGGTAGAGTTCTATATTAGAAATGGACGAAAAATTCTCTGGAAGACTAACTTGGAGTTTCAAGAACAGGTTCATGATGAGATTGTAGATTCTAAATACAGTACAACACACGTTTAAAGTGTTGTAGTATTGTTTTTCTAGTTGTTTCTATTGGCCACACCATTCAACTATTTAGGGAAAAAGGGAGTATGGAACGAAAAAACAAGGTAGTGGCCGTCTTACAGCACGAACGGAGAAGCTGGGAGAATATGTGCATCAAGTTATGGAAGATGCTTCTAAAATGTTTGTGAATGTTCTGTCAGCGTTAACCGGTGTCTGTTTGAACTTGCCTTGGTACTGTTAAAAAAAATGTTCCCTATCGTTTAACTATTATCAAGACCTTGATTATAGAAGTCGATTATCCTCGTTGAGCCGAGTTTTGCCAATTGTGTTTAAATAATCTTGGTGACAATACCTAGACAAAATGTTCTTCTTCGACGAAGCATCTGTTTCATTTCATTTTCTGTCGAGGTCTCTCTTCATGCATAGGAGAATAATTGGCCCAGTTTTCTTTAATGGAACTCTTTCCTATAACGGAAGAAATTGTTATACCTTTCGTAAATCAGTTGTATCAATTACTTCCAGCCACATGGTGCTAGATCACGCACTGATCTTGTGTAAATTAAGTAATGAAACTGGTTTTTTTAAATTTTTTATTCGAATAGAATTAGAATTCAGTATTGTTGCCTCCAAAATAACTTCCTTGGGACACCACACAGCGCTGGAGACGGTTCTTCCATTCCTCATAGAAGTGCTGGAACTCATATACTGGAATAGAGTTCAGCTGGTCAGTTACTGACATTTGAATGTTTTCTATGGTCCCAAAATAACGTCCTTTGGGGTGATTTTTCAATCGGGAAGAGAAAAAGTCACAAGGACTCCAGTCAGGCGAATAAGGAGGCTATGCAGTCACAGGAATGTTTTTACTGGCTAAAAAATCGTTTACTGAAATGGCTGTGAGTCAAGGCGCATTTTCGTGATGCAACATCCAGTTGTTCTTGATGTTTGGTCTCATAGGCATGACCCTTTTTCGGTTTTTCAAGAACCTCTCCGTAAAAGTGTTGATTTACTGTTTGGCCTGGAGGCATAAACTCTTTGTGGACAATACCCTGGCTGCTTTTTTGGGTCTTGGGGACCTTGAAGTGTGTCAATCCGTGCTTCGGCGCTTGATTTCCGGATCGTACTCAAACACCCAAGTCTCATCACCAGTAATGACACGTTCCATAAAATGGGGATCATTTTCAATCGATTCCAAAAAGTCAAGACACCTTTCTTTCCTGATGTGATGATTTTTTTGTAACCATTTTTGCGCAGATTTTTCTCATCCCCAATTCGTTAGCCAAAATCTGATGAACAGTGGTGTGATTTAAATTTAGCTTTTCCCCGATCATTCTTACCGTCAACTGACGATCTGAACGCACACGATCCCGTATTCTAACTACATTTTCATCGGTTGTGTGTGTGTCAAAATGTGGCAAAAGTCTCCGTTGCGCTGTGACCAAGTCTGAAGCAAAATATGATAGCACACCGTTGCTCAAAATTAATGTCACTCATTTTTAAAACGGACTAGAAAAAAAACGGTTTACGAAAACAACAAATAAATGACTCTAACAAGTTCAAACTTGTACTGAAGGTGCATTACATGTTAACCTACTGTCCCTCCAAGTCCCGTCTACGCAGTGTTGCTAGATCGCGCGCTACGTTGCAAGTCTCATTATTTAATTACACCTCGTACCTAACCTTGGTCGACTTTTTGAAAAAATAAATGAGAATAACGTTGCTCCTTGTCACCTCTAAAATATTTCCGGTGGCCATTTGCAATAATTTTTGTAATAAAATGTTCATTTAGGAATATTGTTTGAACTGAAATATATATTTTTATCTCGTTTTTCAATAATTAAGACTATAAACATGAAGTACACCTAATAATTCCCGACAGCTCAAATTGTCAAAAAATAATTTACAACTGAGCCATATAGGAAAAAAATAGACATAAGATAGGTATAGTCCATCTATTTTGAATTGAAAATGATAAATACGCCTGGGGAACAAAAAAAGCGGTGCAACTTTATTATTCCAGATTATGATCCCATGGGCGTGCTCGAATAATAACTTTTAGGGATAGGTAATAATAAGTAATTAACGTCGCTTTTATGCATTCATATATGTTTAAAATAATACGCTAACTTTGACAATGTAAGTCTTTATTTTTAAATTCATCGTACTCGACCGTTTCGACATTTTCGCTGGTTATATCTGAAGCTACGTTATTTTCATCCGTTTCGAAGGGCCTCCAGAAAGCCATGTTTATTAAAGAGGTGTTGATTAAAAATATCGATTTTTGAATGATTGAATTATGACGCAAATAAAATAAAAGTTCGTATAATTTAATTCTTTTAAAAACCAACTTCGCTGTTATTGTAGGCGCACAGAATATAAGACATCAAAACAACGTATTTTTTGTATGCAGTCGGTCAAAGATAGCGTGGTTATAACCCGTGTTTTACCGCCAACGTAATGAACTCGGTCGGCTGGGTCGTATGTCTGGTGGCATATTTCCCCCTACCAAAGTAGCGACAATGACCAATGGAGTGTAGATTCCGCCCACTTCTTAGGTTGACATGCCTCGTCAAGTCAACGTTGATTGCGATACGGCATATACGGGTAACAGATCAGTATAGAAGGCGTATTTAGGTCTATACAAAGTGTTAGTAAACTGATATATCCTTATCCTACCTCGTATAAGTACCTATTTTCAATTTAGAATGGAAATTCTATACCTACAGTTTTTTTTACAACCAACTTGACGTCTTTATTTGACGGTTCATTATGAAATGGGATTTTTTGGGAATTTCAAGAACATTTTCGAACTACGTTATATTTTTGAAAATGGATGCGTCCTTACCGTACAAAACAAGGCGTCCCGCTCTTCACTAGCAGGCGGCTGCGTACTCCTCACAGCGCGCCGTCCAACCTAATCCTCTAATTGGTAAATTACCAAAGCGCGATATCGCCTCTTACCATCTCTTCGATGGCGCGGGCGGGCCGGAACGTAATTAACGGCGGCACGCAAAAAGTTCCGGCGGCGATCTAAAAAGCGTCGGCCGAAAATCCATAAAACGTCCACGTTGGCGAATGCGATGCTCACGTTGCCGTTGCCGGGCAACGGTAGGCGGCGGCGGCGGCGGCGATGACGCCAACGGAACGGTATCGCCTCGCTGCCGCGGCGGCGGAGGCACCGATACACCGCACCCAGGGTCGGCTTTGGCTCAGGCGCATCGCGCTCGGAAGATTGGAATGTTCCTGGATCATGTTCCGTTTTTGCATACGGACAATATACCGGATATGCGTGTTACAGAAATCGTGTTTCAACTACCTGCAATTACTTAAATAAACTAAATAATAATTTTAAAAAACGGACGTTTTCCACAAAACACCGAACTACTATACTTTTCTCGACGCGCGTTTCGCCATCTAAGTTGGCATCTTCAGGAGGAAATTAAAACTAAATTCTAACCTACACACTTGCTCTATTTATACTTACTCTGCCGTCACGGTTCACTGAATCGCAACTCAGAGCAAACAGTGGACTGTTGGGTATTGGACCATTGTCCCTATTCACATTACTGTTACATTTAATGATTTCTAAACCTTCCTAACTCCTTCCTGACTTATAAAATCGTCCAACTGTTTACTATTTGTTACATTTCCAATTAATTTTAACTGACCGAGACTTTAGGGAAATACTCGAATTTATCTGTTGTTTCTGTCTCATCTCAGTCTGGGTCAGGTACGGGGACGTATTCGCAGCATTTGATACAAAAGCAATTAGGGTAGATAATTTTGTTGCTAAATGAAATAACCGTTTCCCCATGAAATAACCCGCTAACATAAAATTTACATATGAGATGGAACACAATGAACACCTACCATTTTTAGATGTATTATTATTTATTAGAAATAGTATATAAGGTGTACAGTGCGCGCCTAAAGTATGGAATAAATTCAGTAAATGCGAAACAAAAAATTTTTGGAAAAAATCCTCGAACAGGTCGATTTTATTTAATAAAAACACACATTTTTGAGATAACGGCTATTTTCAGATGTCATTTGTTTTTGAGTAATGACGTCATCAACTTATTTTTCAAATGGCAACCCCCCATTTTTTTAAATTTAATTAGAGACACCCTTTCATTGTCGATTTAACGGTATAAAAAGTTTGCCACCTTACATCACAAAATTTTTACAAAATGAAAAATATATTTTTCACAATAAATAAACGAAAATTTCTTTAATAAGCAAATACAATTTTAAATTAAGTGTTCGAAATGCCGTCCATGAACTTCTTGGCAATATGCAAGCCTGTGTACAAATTCTTTTTGTACATTCTGTATGACTTCCGGGGTAATGGATCCCATTTAGCAAGTACTATCGATTATGATATGTTTCGAACAGAAATTTTTTTTTGACCTCACTTAGTTGACGTGAAATGTCCCATATACTCATGTGCAAAAGAAACATATGTATATTAAAAAAAATATATATTTTTTTCCGAATTCAAAAATATATAATATGTTGACATTTGATGTGGCTGTTTTTCGAAATATTTGCTTGTAAAGAACGTGATTATATTTTACCAAATCCCAGTTGCCATGAACGTCATTAATGAATAATTTTTATTTGGGAAATAATCTAGAACTAACACAATAGAAAATTATTCTTTAATATACTGAGCCATTAAAAAAAGTCATCAAATCTGGCTATGAACGGGAGAAATGGAAATAGCGGTTATGTCGAAGCTTGAAGCGAAACTTTGTTGTTTTTTGGAGTAGCTGTCACAAGATTGTAAAATAGAAAATGGAATTCATTTTTAATGAGGAACAGAGGCGTGTTTCACTTGAAATTTACTTTAGAAATACCAGTAGAAACAATGAGAACTGGATATATTCGATGAGAGCTGCATATAAGGATTTTAGGGAAGGACTTCAGTTCGACCAATTTAGCTAGCAGTAAAACGTTTCTTAAATTTGTACCGGAAAACTGGAAGCGTCAATCGGAAACAAGGATGTGGCAGACCCAGAGTAAGGGCAGATGAAAAAGTTGAAATTGTTAGGCAAGTGAAACGGATAATCCAAGAACATAAATCATCTAGAACATAGCCATCTGAGCCAACAACTGAATCTGCCCTATATAACATGTCAACGAATTTTGAAAAATGATTTAGAGCTCCATCCACATCGTCTGCACACACGTGAAATTCTCAGAGTGGAAGCATCTCGGAAGACTGCAGTTCTGCCAACGGTTTATTAAACATTTTAACAATAGTGATGTTCGATAGAGTTTGGTTCCATCTTTCGGGCTATGTTAACTCTCAGAATATAAATCTTTGGAGTGCAGGCAACTATACTGTTGCCGTGACCAGAAGGAGGATTGTTCAGGGTACTGCAGCATTTACGGATACCGCAGCACGTTGTTGACTCGATTAAAACAAGAGTTCGAGTGTGTATAAATATGGGCGGTCGTCATTTTTTTAATAGTATCTTATTATATTGAAAATATAGTTTTTTTTTTAATACAGTTTTTTTGTGTCCTTTTTTTTGTACCCGGTGAAAGTACCCATCACATAATGTGATAGTCTTGACAATTTAATAAGGTTATAAACTTAATATTAGGATAACTACGTTTAATAATCTGATAATAATAAATACAGGGTTTGTACGGAAAGTAATGTCAGTGAATTTTTTTCCCGAGACTGTACGCGCCAGCCCGCGCTTTACGTGCTGGGATTGTGGTGGGGCGATCTAGCAACAAGATCCAACAAGCGTCAGTTGGCTACCGATCGTTGTAGCGGTCGCATCACTCGTTCTTTGAGAGTCGTTACAGTGGACCCGGTGCAAGAAAAAATGCAACGTTCGCTTGAGCAACGGATGGCGATCAAGTTTTGTGTGAAACTGGAGAAGAGTGCTGCGGAAACCATTCCAATGTTGAAGAAGGCTTTCGGCGTCGATTGTCTTTCGGACAGGCAAATTTTCCGGTGGCACAAGGCCTTCGCAGAAAGTCGGGAAGATGTCAACGACGAGAACCGCGCTGGACGGCCATCAACCTCCAGTTCCGACGACAATGTAAAACGTGTGCGTGACTTGTTGAACACTGACCGTCGTCTAAGTGTCCGTTTAATTTCCGAAACCATTAGACATTACGGAAACCATTGTTCTCGAAATTGTGTCGGAGTCTTTAATAATGAGGAAGGTGTGCGCGAAGCTCGTGCCAAAAGTGCGGACGATCAAAAAGCGAGGCGCGGCGAAACCTGCCAAGAACTTTTGGACACCTGCGAAGACAACCCCGCTTTCCTTGATGACGTCATTACCGGGGACGAAAGTTGGGTCTTTGAATACGATCCGGAGACGAAGAGGCAAAGTGCGGAATGGCACACGTCGAACTCCCTCGCCCCAAGAAGGCCCGGATGTCCAGGTCAAAGATCAAGACAATGCTGATTGTCTTTTTTGATTGCTGGGGATTGGTCCATCATGAGTTCGTTCCGCAGGGGACAACCGTAACGGGAAACTTTTACGTCGAGGTGCTGAAGCGGCTGAAACGCAGGGTGAATCGCGTCCGCCCAGACATCTCAAAATCCTGGAAGCTTCACCACGACAATGCGCCTTCGCACACCTGCTTCCTCGTGGCCGATTACCTCGTCAAGGCAGGCATCACCGTTGTTCCCCAGCCTCCCTACAGCCCTGATGTGCCCCCCCCCCCCAGACTTTTTTTCTGTTTCCGCGCCTCAAAACCCCAATGAAAGGACAGCATTTTGGGTCGGTGAAAAACATTCAGAAGGCTTGCACCGACGCTTTAAAGGCGATTCCGGAAAACGACTACCGTGCGGCTTTTGATGCGTGAAAGACCCGCTGGAACCGATGTGTGGACGCAGGAGGAGTGTATTTTGAAAGTTTCTAAAGATTTGTACACATAGAACCAATAAAAACCATTTTTCAAAGCTCACTGACATTACTTTCCGGACAAACCCTGTACGTTTTTTTTTTGCACGACCGTAATTTATGACGTTTGTTTTGAATGGTTCATTACTTACTAACCAATTTTATGAAAATCACTGGTTTATTGACTGCGATTTTTCTTGTCAGTAACAACCCATCAACTTGTAGACATTTGTGAGAGGTGACTTTTTTCACGCGCCGGCCCTGTCCGCACCGTCGTCGTTGCGCTAATTACGGCCGTAATTAGGATAAGCCCGGCACGGTTAGTTAGCGAGAAGATCGTAGTCGGCCGGGCATTGTGCTGAGCGGCTGGTAATTGGTCCGAGTTATGGACCGTTATATTGTCGCGAAGACGATAATTGCCGACTTTATCTCCTCCGCATGTTTAACCTCGGAGCGTCTGCGTTGGCGTCGTCGTCGTCGTCGTGGTCTTTGTTGATAAAGTTTGCTACTGCCGCGGTTTCATCGTGTATTCCACTCGAGATACGGCGCTTTTTGTTATGAAGTTGTTGCATAAGTGCAACAGAATGTTTGAGTTTCGACAAATGGACATTGGCGGGGGCTGGTGGAGTTTGAAGGACTCGTATCTTGATATTAGGACATGGGAATCATATAACGAGTCATTAAAAATAAAACGTCATAAAATCTAGCTATAAAAGTGAGATGGAAATAGCGGTTATGTCAAAGCGAGACTTTGTTGTTGTCAAACTTTTGAAGTGGCTGTCACAAGTGTAAAATAAACAATGAAATTCATATTTAATGAAGAACAGAGGCGTGTTTCACTTGAAATTTATTTTATAAATACCAGTAGAATCAATGCGAACTGGATATATTTGATGAGAGCTACATAAGAGGACTTTAGGAAAGTTTATCCAGACGCTGTTATTTAGTTCGACCATTTTAGCCGGTCAGTAAAACGTTTCCTAAATGATATCGGCAAAATGGAAGCATCATTCGGAAACAAGAAACTGATAGAACCAGAGTAAAGACAAAATAAAAATGGTTAGGCAAGTAATAATGAACAGTCCAAGAAGATAATATGAAACTCCATTTATATCGTCTGCCAATGGTTTATTTATTTATTAAACATTTTAAAAATAATGATACTGTCTTATTTTTACTGATGATGCTTGGTTCCATGTTTCGGGCTATGTTAACTCTAAGAATATAAGACTTTGGAGTGCAGGCAACTCTCACTTTGAAACTCCACTATACTCGCAAAAAATTGGATTGGCCAGCTGTGAACAGAAGGGGAATTGTTGGATTTCAACTTTTTAGATATGTATGAACAGTTCGAATTCCACTCTTCATACATATCTCTAGAACTATTTCAGTTTCATATGTAGTGCCTTATATCATTTTTGCCTAGATTTTCACGTAGAAGTCAAATTTGTAGGTATCAGTAAATATAGCTTTTGTTTTAAAAAAGTATATTTCTATGAATACCACGTGACACCGTCGTTCAATTAGTTTGTTGAAGTGAAGTTGAAGTTACATTAAATTCACAAAGCTGACAAAGACAACAAGCACACAAACATTTTTCACAAAGTTAACCAAATCGAATTTCAAATCACTTTCTATATTTCTCATCACATTTCATGTATTTCTTCACCTCGAACAGGTCCAACATGTGGTCGTGAAACACAAACGATTTTTTCACGGAACACCTGGGAATTCTTTCCCTCTGAGGTGTATTTTGGAGCATTTCTTCTTTTATGATAATTTAGATTATTTCTGACTATATATTGGTATCTTCGAGATAACTTACGCGTTGACATTCCCAATATGTCACATTAAACTTCTAACAATTTACTAAAGTTTCCAACGGCAATTTGATCGGATCATGTTTACAATAAATTCATTTTATTGGAATTTTTTTGCGAAAACTTTTGAGATATACGTTATTGCTGATTATCATCGTCAAATAATTCCCAAAATGCCCATCATATCCCATAAGTAATCTCCATATTTGGGCAGCTCAATCAGTATCGACACACCGTCTATAAGAAGTAAAAGCCGAATCCAATTTACAAAAAAAATATCACGCCAATTACGTGATCAATCATCGGCGGTGGCCAGTTTAACAAACCTCCGCGATATAATTACCGTCATTTTAAATTTAAATGAGGCAAAAATCGGGGAACGACACGCGGAAGCGGGCGGTAATTCGAAAATAATTACTTTTATTATCGGCCGCGCAGTCGGCCGGGGTGTCAGGACTGGATGTCGGACAGATTATGCGGCGGTTGGTGTAAACTGTTTATACATACATTAAATTATGATAATTCCGTTGATTTTATTATGTGCTAGTTGTATGGTTACGTACATGTTGGGTTGTCAAGATATTAATGACCGTTTGTCACTTTTAACTTTAACTATTTTAATTTTAATGTACTAAAATTCAGTGTAAATATGTGATGCGGTCTGTGAAAAGGTACCAGATGTCGGAAAAGTGAATTTTGCGCTACAGCCCAAAACGCAGTTTCAAGTCGAAAAATGTATCGCCCATAGCGATACAATAGATATATATCGATAGAAATATATCGCACATACCTGCAGGATCTGTAGGTACATATTCGCAGGACATCATACCAAAATTTCAGCCGGATTGGAGCAATAGAAGACGAGATAACAATTTTTTTCTCAAAATTACGATTTTACATATTGAAACTTTACCTGCTTCCAGTTCGAGCTGTATTAACGCTAGATACCTCATTTTTTTAAATGAAACGAAATTTATGCTCTATCGAAATCTGACCTCCACCCGAAAACAGTTTTTCTGACATCTGGTACTTTTCACAGACCGCATCACATATAGTCAAAATGTACAGGGTTTGTTTCCATAATTTGAGAAATTATTGTGAGTTTATTATTGAAAATAGAAAAAAGTAATAGATTTTGGCATAAGTGTTTACATGATATGAGAAACAACAACTGAACATCAGAAGCCATAAAACCGAACCAAACTTGTATTAAACTGGTTGTCAAAATTAGCGTAACACTTTTTAGATTAGCGCCATTTGCGTTCTGTTCAAGTTAGAGACTTGCGGTTTTAAATTTTCGGTAGCCTATTGGATTGGTTTGAGTGTCCCGAAGGCGCTACGCTATGACTTAAATGGTTCGCCGTTCACACCCCAAAAAGCGACCCCATATCGAAATTTGTATTCGCAAGATTTTGATGGCAATTTCAGAGACCTACAGGATCGACTAACAAGGACACTGTGTTAAAAACTCCATCCCGGCACACAGTAAGACCTCCTTAATAAGTTTTGTGTATTTGGTCGCTGTCCTATCTCTTCAACCCATTTCCAGACCTCTCTAAGCCACCCCTTTTCATTTACGCTGGGTTTTGCGTGGTTTGACCTCTGTTGGGCGAATCTATTGATCCTAAAGCTGCCTAATAAGTTGGTGTGGGGTGCCACAACTCACATTCACCCTTTGACAACCATTGGGTCTTGGAGGGGTGCTTGCCCTCCACAAGACACACCTACTCCGACCCCCCCCCCCCCCCCCCCACCCCATCTAGTTCTGCCCTTGTAGAAGGCTGCGTGAGATATCGTTTTGTTTAAATTTTCAGGAAGGTTGGTAGGGGTTGGAATATCACTTTTCGTGCTCAATCGGCCGTCCGCAGTCATGTTCTGCCAACTAGAGCCTTCAATTAATGCCGTGACATGAATTCGAGACAAATAGACATCCCACGCAGCCTTCTGCAGAGGCGGAACAAGAGGGGATGGGTGGAGGATCGGAGTAGGTGCGTCTTGGAGGGGTGCTTGGGTTGTCAAAGGGTGAAAGCGAGTTGTGGCACCCCACACCAATTTATTATGTAGCATTAAGATCAGTGGATTTGCCCAACAGAGGTCAAACCACGTAAAACCCTGCGTAAATACAAAGGGGTGGCTTAGGGGGCTCTGAAATTGCCGTCAAAATATTGCGAATTCAAATTTCGACATGGGGTTGCTTCTTGACGTGTGGACGGCGAACCGCTTAAATCATAACGTAGAGCATTATGGGAATTCAAACCAATCCAATAGGCTACCTAAAATTAAAAACCGCAAGTGTCTAACTCGAATAGAACGCATATGGCGCTAATTTAAAAGTGTTACGCTAATTTTGAAGAGTAGTTTATAATAACTAAGTACAAAACAGAATATCATTTGGTATATATTTTACCGTTTGAGAGCTATTTGTAAAATTTAAAATTCTGTTTCTGTTTTTGTTCTGTAAAATCCATCGAAAATGTCTACACCCTGAATATCGCATCATCTGCTATACGGACGTTTTAAGCTACACTAAACTACAACTTATTTAATTTTTTGTTTTGCTAGATTCTATGCCAAAACTGTACCCTAATACATCTTTGTCGCTGTGCTCCGCCACTGGTACAAAGCCATTAGTGGGATCCTCGGTAAGAGAAAAATTTGCTGACTTATTCCGCCGCTACTGCTTTTGTCTATCTGGTGGTCCGCTGTTTTCTCTAAGCTAACCGCAACCAGGGGCTGTTCACTCTTATGAGCCAACCTGAAATGTGATATTTAGTATGAGACCAACTCTATAGATGGCGCAACCAGCTTAGTCAGTTATGTATAGTTGGTACTATTAAAAAAAAAGATTGGTAGTCCTGAAAAACTACACTCAACATCCACATATCCGAACTCCAAATTTCCGAACTCACGATATTTCCGAACTTTTTCTCACGATATTTCCGAACTTGTACTTCCACATAACCGAACTTGTCGCTGATTGGTTGACGACAAAAAACCGCGAAATTTGAAATGAGAAAAAAATGTAAACACGATAATGCGATTGTTATCAAACATTTCGATTGTCACAGAATTCAGCAAAGAGGAAATCGCCCTCCCTCAGCAGCACACCTGAGACAAGAGTTCTTCTTTGTACAAACCAATGAAAAACACTTATTTCAAATGGCGTATCATAAGTACCGGTGCACTTTTTTGTGTCAATCCGTCCACTCAATTTTCGTCTTTTTTTCAAGTACCTAAATGTCTTTTTTTTCCAAGAATTTCTGTCACTGACGATTTACAAATATTGCACATCTTACATAGTTCAGCATTTTTGACACCATTTTTTGCGTGATTTATCAGTTCCAGCCTTTGCTCCAAGGTTAGCCTCTTAGCAGGCTCTTTTCTCTGCAAATAAACAGTACAATTATGTTTGTTTTGTATCACGGTTTTCTTAAAAATACATATTTTCTCATCATTTTTCATTTCAGTTTTAAATTTATAGGTTACGTCAACAAAATGTTCAATAAAACAAACCTTTACTTTGAATTACAAAATAATTACCTGCATCACTCTCTCCTTTGCACCTTACATTTTTTTTTGTTTAAAAAAACGTTCTTTTATTAACATGTACACATGAATGTATGTATTACATTTGCATAAAAACCTGGAAAACAAAGAAAAGTACTAGAATGAGCCAGAAAAACCCTTTGCGCATGCCCCAGCAGTTCGGTAATCCCGAGGTGACGAGAGTTCGGAAATGTGGAAGTCTGCAGAACGTATAAGTTCGGAAATGTGGATGTTGAGTGTAGTTCAGTCCATGCGCCCAAATGTTTAATATTTATAATTTGCGTTATGTTCTTACGTCAATATTTATCTGGGCGTATCGATTGAATTGGTTCTAAGTAAAACCAAAACAAACCTAAGTTTTGTAGTTTTGTGTTTAATTTGGTTCCATGTGTTAATTTATTTTGTGTTTTATTTGTTTATTGGGTATTATATATTCTTATTTGAGACAGAAATTAGTTGAGTTAATATTACATTAAAAGAAGGAGAATTAGAACTGGTACCAGATGTGTGTTATAAATGAAACTTCATGTAAAGAGTTATGCCTTTACTTTTTTTAGTTTATATAAATGACTAGTTGGAAATAATTTATACTTAAATGTGATTGTGTCTTGTGTATAAATGTGATTGTGAATGCGTATAAATGTGGTTGTGAATAAAGAAATCTTACATCTAAAACAATTGATTTTGGTATTTAATGGTCTCAATATCTCAAATATCCTCCTTTTTTCATCACAGCATGTCTTTAAAATTTATTTTTTAGACATTATTTCTTGAGGAACGGTTTCAAATACAGTTTGTGGACTTTTTTTAAGTGTTCCCTTATGGACGAAACGTATATATATTATATGACAAGAATAGCAAAATCATATTTAGTTTATGCTAGATAAGGATAAAAAACTTTATGTAACCAAGTATGATAATGCTCTTCTTATATACATACATTTTGTCCATAATGGAACTCTTAAGAGTCCGCAAACTGTATTTTATTTTTGAATATTTTTTTGAATATAGCGCCATCCGCCATATTAGTTAAAATTAGTTTGAGACCAATTCAAGAGATGGCGCTTCACGGTTTCATTTAATTCTATGAGAGAGTTCCATCTATCTCTTCTTTTATCTATGGTCCGCTGCTTTCTCTAAGCTAACCGCAACATTGACTGATACGGTGGCAGAGCAAACACGGGCGTACCGCCAGTGTGTACACGAGATACCCGACCCGCCCGCCTACTGCGTCCTAAAATGTGACTGACAAAGGGAAGTTTCAGCATTTCATAAATTCGTAATACGACTTACATTACGTGGGGTTACTGAAAAATCCGTTAAGTGCAAAAAAGTAATTGTCGAGTTATCTAACATAACCATTTTTTTTTTCAAAGGAAAAAATCTGCTTTTTTTCATCAAACTATTTACTTTAGGAAAAACTAAAGAGCTAATTTAAGGGGCAATACAAATTGCATTGTAATTATTCCTACTATTCTACTATTTTTTGGCTTAATAAATAGTTGAGATATCTCTAGTTTGGTCAAATACGGACTTTTGCGGTAAACCCACGATTTATAAGTTGGTGCGTGGTGACCTGCGAGAAACCAATTTGTCAGTTCGTTTTATTGGTTTATTGAATCACATGGTTTTCCGCTGTCCGGTTTCTTCAGGTACACTTTATGAACGCAAAGTATTAAAAATTGCTATCAACATTAAGAAGTGTCGAACTATTTATCTGATATAAATTATTTTTATGTTTTTTTGTAATGTTTATCATAATTGTTTGGTTAAAATTAAAACCACGTTGTTGCGCCTCTGGTTAGTAAAAAATGGCGATGTTTTGTGCGTTAGACCATCAGTCCGGCAAGGGCAGCGGTATTTTACACCTCCTAAGTTCTACATGTCATCGATTGATTAAAAGGCATTAAGTCATGTTAGTTTTTTTGTTTGGTTGGATTAGGTCCAGGAATAAATAACAACTATTCGATTTTGGCCAACGTTTCGGAGCATTATTTCTCCTTCATCAGGGCTCAATCAATGTTGTGATTGTTGGCAAAAATCGAAGAGTTGTTATTTATTCCTGGACCTAATCCAACCAAACAAAAAAAACTAACAGAGAAGAAGGTCGCTAAATTCCCCACAGATATTAAGTCATGTGTTTTCATCTACCTACCACAGGTTACGCGTGAACCACCACATTTCCAAAGCTTCGCTGAGTAACAATACTGCTTATTACTTTCCACTAGCACTTATTCTTCATTCGTAACCGCACGTTATATGACGCAGGCAATAACGAAAGATTAACACCATTTAAATTGAATGTAGCTTCATGTGAAAAAAGGATATTTCTTAAACGCCGGGTGTCCCACAGATTTCTGACCCATTTTGAATTTTTTTGAAGTTTTAGGCATTATCAGAAGGAAGAGAGTCAACTGAATATGAACCACGCATCGGAAGGCCTTCATCTTCAAGAACTGATGAAAATGTCGATAGAATACGGGTCTTGTGCGTTCAGATGGTCGATTGACGACAACAATGATCGACGAAGAGTTAAATTTCACACCACTGTTCATCAGATTTTGACTAATGAATTGGGGATGAGAAAAATTGCGCAAAAATGGTTCCATAAAACCTTTCGCAGGAACAAAAGGATATAAGGAGAGAAAGATGTCTTGACTTTTTAGAACCGTTTGAAAATGATCCCGATTTTATGGAACGTGTCATTATTGGTGATGAATGATGAGACTTGGGTGTTTGAGTACGACCCGGAAACCAAGCGCCAAAGCATGGAATGGCACACTTCAAGCATTCCAAGACCCAAAAAAGCAAGGATGAGCAAGTTGAGGATCAAATGCATGCTGATTTGTTTTTTGATAGCCCGGGAATTGTCCACAAAGAAAAAATCGTTCCTGGGACAAAAAATTGTCCCAGGCCAAACAGTAAATCAACACTTTTACAGAGAGGTTCTTCGAAAAAGGGTCATGCGTGTGAGATTTAGAGTCAAACTTAGAAGTTTTCGCCAGTCGATATAGTATTTCAAAAGTTTTTTTCGTACTGTGGTAAATACTTGTTACTTGTCTTACAGGGTGTTTTTGAAATATGATCAAATTCAACGTTAAAATTCCCTACTATTTAAATCTATACCCTATATACTATTTACACCAAACACCTTATATCTATTTACACCAAATAAAAGCTGCAATCTTCTGCTTTCCAAAAATGTAAGTGTGTTACACATTATTTTCAATATGGGTTACTAATTTGATTTTTAAAAATATCGCGTTTTGGACGTCCCACAAAATTCTGACCCATTTTGATCGTAAATATCTTTTCACGGAGAGAACTTAAAAGGATGCGGTTTTCGCCAATTGATTTACTTTCTCAGTAAGTTTTTTTCGTGCTATGTTAAAAACTATTTATCCAACCTACAGGGAGTTCCGGAAATATGATCAATTTCAATGTAAAAAATCGTCATTACTTTGAACACAATACTCGGCATATATTTACACCAAACAAAAGTTTCAAAGTAAAGTGTATCAAACCTGTATTCTTGGAAAGCTGAAGAATGCAGCTTTTGTTCGGCGTAAACATATATAGGGTGTTGTAAGTCGAAATTGACCATATTTTAAAAACATCTTGTAGGGCAAGTACCTAACAAGTTTTTACCATAGTATGAAAAAAACCTTTTGAAATGCTAAATCAACTGGGCGAAAACAGCTTCCTTCTAAGTTTGCTCCGTCAAAAGATATTTACGATCAAAATGGGTCAGAAATTTCTGGGACACCCGGTATTATTGTTATTGCATTTTTTACATCATGACCACATAACTCAACCCTTCGATCGAAGTCATTCTCGTCTAACTCGTGAACAAGTTGTAATTTGTATGGACGTACCCTTCTAATTATTTTTTTAATTATTGTGAATACACCACTATATGTGGAAGTAATGTTTTCACTTACAATAAAACACAAGATAATTATTATTATGCAACATTATGAATGTATAAAATTTTTTTTTTTAAACAGAATAAAGTGTTTTACTTGTAATATTTACTAATGAAATAGTAATATCAACTGCTAATTTGTTTTAGAAGTGTTTAGTTTTATGAAACCCAAAGCTAATAATAATTACCCATCCAAAAAAAAAACGGGATTTAATAATTTAGAAAAATTATTAAATCTGGCTCTGAACGAGAGAGATGGAAATAGCGGTCATGTCGAAGCTGGAAGCGAAAGTTTGTTGTCAAACTTTTGATAAGTGGCTGACACAATTGTAAAGTAAATTAACAGCCTTGACAATTAAATAAGGTTATAAATTTAAAATTAGGAAGAGAAAAACGTCTTTTTTTTTGCTCGGCCAACTTTGTTGAGGTTTTTTTTTAGTGGCTCGTTATTCACTTACATTATATGTAGTATTTAGTAGCTTCTAAAAAAGTACTAATAATTTTTCGAAAAATTAAGTTTTAAACGGTATTTTCTCATTTGTTTATGAAACAGGAATCGCCAAACTTATATTATTTTTTCCATTAATTCTAAATTAGAAGCTTATAATATTAGTCGTTTTATAAAACAAACCCAGGCACACGCGATTGGAAATCGATTGAACTTGATGACGATAAAATGTGTGATATAATTTTAATATTCCTAAAGAAAACGGATTCCTACACCACCACTGAATATCTGAACTCTTGTGGAAGGACATGCAGTCCTGATGAATACCACGACTCATTTGGTTATCCTTTGTACTGTAATTTGGACTGTAATTTTCATTATAATACAAACAAATACCTTTCAAGCACGATGACAGTAGTTGATCCGAGTATTTCATTGTTCATTTCGCGATCATCCTTGGAGTAATAAATTCCGAACGCCCTCCGCGGCGGCTCGTTATTCTTTTTTTATCCAATAAGAAAATGGCGGTGTGTATCGTCGTTATCCAACAAACAAGGTTATTTATTTCCAGTTATCTGCGGAGATTTAGGAAACAATTGGAAAAAATAGGGAGAAAACGGGGCAATTGAAAGGCAATTTATCATCGTCTCAGCAGGCCACGGATGACAAAAGAAGGCGACTTTCGCGGACGCGTGTTTTGTTTAGGATCATTTAAAGAGAGGAGAACCTGTGCCGACGACAGGGCCGTATTAAGGTGAAAAGGTGACATTAATATAAGTGTGACTTAAAACAAAGCGGAGTTTGAAAAGTGTTTACATAAATAATGACGTATATAAATTGTATAAAAATTGAAATATTTTTTTTAATGAAATACACAGTTAAGGTAAATTAAAACTGAGCTTTTGTCGGAAAATAAATATAAACTGTAGTTTTTTAAAGCAATTGTCGTAAACATTGTCATTGTTTCTGTTACTGCATTTAGGATTCATCGTTTTGACAGTGATCATATAAATAATTGGATGTTGCGTTATAGGTAGAATAAGCGTTCTACTTTAGTAAAGTAAATTAGTAAAGGAAAAAATAACTGGGTTAGCTGTAAACAATTTGTTAAGGTATACGCGTCACGACTTCAAATTTAGCAACGTCTCGAGGCTTCCAGAAGACTTTTCTTTTAATGTTTCACCGACTTTAAAATTGTAGAAATATCGGAATTTAATGAAAATGTTCTCAAAGTATGCCGTGGAATCGAACCCGCATGTCTTGAATTATTACTCTTAGGACTTAGGACTGTCAAGTTCTGAAGTCTTTTGTATTAAGAAAATTACTTTAGTGTTATTATCTTTGTATAACAAACGTATTATCATAAATCCACCATTGTCACCATGGCCATCACATTTCTATCAGTTCTAAAGAAATTTTTCATCATAAAAACTTGTTATGTCGTGATTACCATATTTAATTTTCTTAATAATAAAAAGCTTCAAAACTTGGCAGTTGGCAGAGTGATAAATCAAGACAAGAGTTCCACGGTAAACTTTGAGGACACTTTTTTTTATCTTATGATATGTAGAATATAAATAATAAAAATTAGATTGCATCGTCCCCCGTCTTTCCTTTTTTTTAGTTTCAGAAAATCGAAATATCGAAACCTTAATTTGATTAAATAATTGATATAGCCTCAAAAATTTGCCTTGATAATGTATTAATGTTTTTTTATGTGCAGATAAATAAATCACACACCACACCACATAAATTCACTCTAAGAGTCACTACAACTGTGCAGAGGGAGAATACACATGGAAAAGACGTAGGACACACAACCAAACCCTGTGACAGGTGCCAATTGCCACAGGCGGGATTCGAACCCGTGCGGATAATAGCTCTCGGAGTAATCGCCGTCTACCCATTTGGCGCTTACCCATTGAGCTATCGCCGCGGTCAAAATAAGTTGCATGCTTTCAGTTTCTCCAAAATATCTCAAGATAGAGGCATTCTCTTAGCGGAGTTAGATTATTCATAAAATTATCTACAACTTTGCCCATCTATCCGTTTTCCTATTTGTTATAGTTTCCAAAATAGCATTCCATGCATCACCAACTCTGGACACACTGTATAACCCGTAGATTTTAATAATAATAATAATAATAATAATAATAATAATAATAATAATAATAATAATAATAATAATAATAATAATAATAATAATAATAATAAATAAGTTTATTGAAAAGGCAAAACAGTACAAGTACAGTATCCCTTTTTCAAAAGGAATGTGTGTCAACATGGTTGATTTACAACACCTCCACGAATTTTACATAAAAACAGACTAAATCAGCTATAATATGTGATAGTACAAATATAATATGTGATATTACAAACGGTTATGAACTAATAACAAAAAACGGTTAACAGTTTGGACAGTTAACAGAAAATTTAGGTTAAATAACAGATTTATTAGAACATACCCATATCAATATATTCCAGATTAGAAGAAAGTATATCATCTTTTAATTTATGTTTTACTGTTTCCACTGACAAATTGCGATAGCGAGTTGGTAGAGTGTTAAGAACATATGCAGCCATGTAGGAAAAAGAAGATTTGAACAATTCATTTTTATACGGAGGAATGGAAACCTTACTTCCTATCTGTCTTAAATCCCTGGTGTGAATGTCAGAGCGCCAGTTTTTTTTTTTTATAAATATTCAGGTCTTTTGATCTTTACAATATTTAGAACAAAACCAACAAAGTGTATAAATATCCTTTCAGACATGTTCAATAAATTGAAATTACGTAAATAAGGAGTAATATGTCCAAACTGTGGCACGACTGTAAGATATCTTACATTTACAAAGGAAAGTTGATATACCTAAGGTTTTGACAGCGGTTGTTCCTGGATTGAGTCCGACCCTGTTGTCGAGATGAGATTCCGCTCATGGTTGCCTGTTTGGACCCGATATCGGGGAAGGACCGTCCAGGACATTAGCGGTGTTTATATTCCATTATTAGAGCGGCGGCCTGCCACGCCGCCCGCGCCGCTCCCAGATCCATCAGATTTCTCATTTGCGGCCGACGTTTATGGTAATCGGAAGCGGAGTGTCTTCTTTTTTAAGTGGCGCGCAAAATTACTTTATGAGTTTAGGTAATAAATCGGCGCGGAGTGTTAAATTAGGTTGCGGATTAGATCGGGCTCAGAGTAAACATACTTGATATTCTGTTTGAGCCTAGGCGAGGTTGAAGCGGTAATTTAGCGCCGTCCGTCCCTTACTTGCGATTTTATTAAGGTATTGTTTGCGAAGGAACGAATCAGATTTCTGAGAAACTGTCCAAAATTTTTGAGGCAAAAACTACTATAAATGCGTCTGACCTGTCAGAGAACTTGAACAACTTTTGCGTCTACACAGCCCCACAAAATTTTTTTTTTGGAACTGCTATCGAGACAACTGTATCCTGTAACTGTATAAAATGTATGTAATTTTCGACGCTGAATCCGAATCCGAAGTCAAAAAAATCGTACACCCTCAAATTCAACCCCTAGCGCTAAAAAACAGGGTAAAAATGATTTTAAGTGAAGCGTTAGAAAAATAAAAGTCTTAAATCTCAATAATTCTAATTAAATATAAACATTCATGTATATAACGCATAAATACAGAGTTAACACTAATTTACATTGAAAGTCACCCTCATGAGTGGGTGAAAACTACCCCTCACACAACAGGAAATTAAAAAAACTGCAGTGATTGCAAAAAAAGCTTATGATGCCCAGTTATTTTAGAAACAGTATGTAACTGCATTAGTCTCGATGCGATGCTCAAAAACAACCCCCATATAGTGGCGGAAACCACCCCTAATTTTAAATTACAGTTGCTTAGATGACTCCTAAAAAGAATTCTCTGAAAATACTATTACTTATTTATATGACCTCTAAAAATTATTGTCTAAAATTTTACTGAATTTTTTTTAAGTTTCCTGTTGTATGAGGGGTAGTTTTCACCCACTCATGGGGGTGATGAAAGTAGTGTTAACTCTGTATTTCTGCGTTCGATAATTGAATGTTTATATTTAATTAAAATTATTGAGATTTAAGACTATTCGTGAAGCGTTAAGTCATTTTTACCCTGTTTTTTTGCGCTAGGGGTTGATTTTGGGGGTGTACGATTTTTTTTGACTTCGGATTCGGATTCAGCGTCGAAAATTACATAGGGAGACAGTTGTCTCGATAGCAGTTCCAACATTTTTTTTTTGTGGGGCTGTGATATTTATGTTTTTATTGAATATATCAGTTTTTCCAAATTTTATTGACAGAAAAGGTATATCCTTTAAATGTCGCTCCGATTGACCACCTTAGAGATGTTTGCGTTTAGAGAAGTGTGCAGTGCAACAAAAAAGTCGTACTTTGATTTACAAAACAAAATACCACAGTGAGAAAAACACCATAAGTCGAGTTAATAAACGTAGTTCTCTAGTTACTATACTATATTAGAAAATTAGTATACTATATTAGAAAAAGTGTAAAAAACTCCCCAAAAAAAAACTAAAAGAACTGGAACGTACCAACCTTTAAGTGCAAATATGTCGAAAATCACCCGCTCTATGGGTTTACAACAATATTATATGATCTACGTAAAATACATTAAATAATTCAAAATTATAGTCGACATTAATATTTGGACAGCGTTGTAAAATTTAAGGGGATAAAAGTGTTACTTCCCCACATCCTACGCCAGTACCAAAAGTAAATTAATTGGTTTTTCTAGTTAGGTGGACCTTATGACAATACAACCTCCTGCTAAATTTGAAAAAGAAATAATAGGTAATAATAAAAATATTATCAGTAATTCGAGTTCGGAAAGTGTGCTACAACGCAGGGTCGGATTCGTAATCCATCATATGATTGACGGAAGGGCATATGAGAGACCAAAAAGACAGGAGTAAAATTTTGTTAATAATATATGTACATACCTATTGCTTGTGTCATTCAGAAACACCGAATGTCTTCACTGATTGAGCGTACGTTGCTACAGCCAGTAGTTTTTACTACACAGTACTATTTCCATAGTTTTAGCCATTGTTTGCAAAACCCCTTTACTAGCCAAATCTACTAAATTTATGTGACACTGTCAGTCACATACATTTATTACGTATGTCTTCTGTAAATACGGTTTACGCAATGTATGGCTATTAGGCAATGGAAAATCGGATAAAAAAAAACACATTTTTTGTTTATTCAGAATGCTGCAGAGAGCGTCCTCTACAACGTTCATCAAAATGATTGATAAATTAAAATTCCTCTCCTCCAAATTTTAGAATTTTTTTTAAAGGAGTTATTTACAAAAATCGAAAATAAAATTATAACTAACCCCCTGTATCTTGGTTACCAATAACTTTTGGACTAAGCTATGTTTGGTTAAATATTTTTTTCGGTTGAATTATTGTCTAATGCATTCCTTTTCCAAAGAATCTGTGTTTTCGTTGTGGTACCTTAATAATGGGACACTCTGTATATTAGTTTTCTAATTAAGTGCTATGTGTTCAATTAAAATTTTACGTGTAGTTCCTATAAAGCCCAGAACTTACTGCATAACTAATTTAACAACAAAATAATAATCAATAGGATAGGTTATATTTAGCTGGTAAATAATTTTGAAAATGATTATTTAATCGAATAATTGATTTATTAATCATCCGAATTATATTGTGTTTCTATTAAAAAAAAACACACAGTTTAGGCTGTTCTATTTACGTTTTTGAAATACGCAAAAATACATTACTTTACTAACACTCATAATTTGAAGTAACTACCATTTTTTTTAAATAATTCCTGTATCAGTATGTAGTCTTAGTTCTGCTGTATACTTCAAGAAATGTTATGATCTCGTAAAATATGTTAAAAACATCATTTATGTAGAACACGTATGTTACCATAATAGGGAATTCGCAACATGCATACTTTATGGCAGTTGCGTCGACGCCAATCAACGCGCGATACAAAATTTGATTTGGGTATTACCAGATGTGCGTCGTGAAATATTAACCACCCCGCCGTTGTAATAAAACCAATCAAATGTACTATAAAATGATAAAATCTCATATTTATAAGGCAATTTAAATTCGACAAAACAATAGGCATAACTATGGTTCGAGATCATTTAACAAGTAATTTATAACCGAAATAAAATGATGGGTTGTGCGGCAGTAACGCTTCGGATGTGGGGAGGGTTGACCTGAGGTCGGATTCTAGACGAGGAGGAGCTGGTGTTTGTGTGTGTGTGTGTGTGTGCGGAATGAAGGGTGAGATTACATCTGCGCCCCACAGGGTGACACACTACAAATGCCGTTCACTTTTTTTAATCATTAATTTATTTGAAATGTAGTTGAATAATTGAAGTTTAAAACTTAATTGATGATTAAAACTCTCGTTTTTAAAACCATTGATACTAAGAAATTTGGGGATGAAAAGTTCGGATATTTTGAAAAGTGTCGTTGTAATCATTTTTTTGAAATTTAGGTACGCTATGAAAGTATCCAGTAACTTGTACATTAAAAATATTATAATATTACATGCAACTGAAAAATGTTGCTTTGCGTTAGACTACATCAATGTATCTATAAGTTTTTGGGATCGTTGAATCTGAAAACATTGACGACCGATATCTATGCAATATGTACAGTGTGTGCCCAGATTTGCTTAACAGATGGGAAACTTTTTTATTTCGCCTTGTAGAAAAATTGTAGAAAAAAAACATTCCAGATAAAACGTTTGCTGTCCTAAAACTAATATTGCTGTTTGGGAAAATGTTGGACGCCTGCATGTAGAATAGTTATGGTGCGTGAATAATAATTTTGCTGTTTTTTTCAAAATAATTGTTGAATTTGCTTATTAAATCATAATTTCTTCAAAATAAATGTTTAAATAATACTTTTGGGGTTTATGATTTCTTATTATGTGTGCACCTTTAGTAAACATAATTTTTTTAAAGGAAAATGGCTATACTTCAAACGTATAACAATGATAAAAATTGCGGAATCTCTTCAAAATACTTAATATTGACTAGTAGGCCATGCTCTCATATTTGAGTATTAAATTTAATTGCAAACAATTTTTCTTAATAACTTTTACACATACACATAACATACATACATTTTAACATAGCGTTAATATTTAAGGTACTTTACTCTTCATTATTATTTAATGTTTGTTATTTTTGAACACCCTGTATGTTAAATTAAACAAACAACAAACTTTTTGGACGTTTCAAGACAAGCAAAACTTTTATGAAGAATGACTTTGTTCGAAAAATTAAATTTTGTGTCCATTTCATCTATAGGTAACTCAATCCGGGGACACCCTGTATGTTATACAGGAGGCACAAAAAAGTAAACACAGACACGGTTTCATAACTGATGACCAACAATGACACCTCGCGTTATTTGATGAATTTTCATGTAAAGTTTTTATCGAAGACACTTCGTTAAAAATATACGTGTTAAATTTTTAAAAACACTTGTTTTTTTTAATAATTTCAGTGAAATAATTTGAAATTTTGTACATGGATTTCCCAAAGTAATGTTCAAAATCTGAAGCCCTTTCCCTAAACTTGAGATACAAGATATTAGTGGCTTTATTTATCTAAATAAAATTAGTACGCCACTGATTTGTTGTAACAATCCAAATTTTCGAATGCATCTTTCATCTTGCTAGAAATTAACACTCTTCTGTGTTTCTAAAATAGCCTGATGCTAGAGTAAAACTTTTTATTTCAATTTCAATTTGATTTAAAACACATTTATTAAAATTATTTGATGTTATTGTTATTGATGATATTTGATTGACTGATTGTTGGTTACCTATGCACTATTTCTATTGGGATCACTGTTTGTATTACCATTTTAATAAATAACGATTTTCAGTTAGTTTTTTAAGTTTTACTCGAAAGTCAGATTCTTTGAGAAAAACAGAAAAGAGTGTTGATTTGTAGCAAGTTTAAATATGCATCGAAAACTGTGATTGGTGCAACGAAGCAGTGGCCTACTAATTTTATTTAGACAAATAAAACCACAAATACTTTGTATACTCCGCCACTGAAGTATCTTACAATTAATGTGAGGAAAGAGCTTCAGATTTTAGACACTGCTTAGGTAAAAACATGTACACAGTTTCAAGTTATTTCACTCGTTAGTACTTAAAATATTAAAGGAATAAAAATATTTTAGAAAAATTACCACTGTACCATTTTAACGAAATGACTACATAAATGAGATGCAAACTTAATATGAAACACTCCCCTTAGAATGTACCAAGAAACGTTAGGCCTCATTTTTTTGTCGCTAGTTATGAATTTTACTTTTTTGTGCTTTCTATATAACATATCACACTTTTTCAAACGGAAATGTTGTTTTTAAGAAAAGCAAAACTTTTGATCAAGAATGATTTACAAGACGAAATAAAAAGTTTCCCATTTGTTAATCAGATCTGGACACACGCTGTATAACAATTTGCTACTCTATATTATTGGGGACATAGAACTTGAGTTTTGAAGGCGGATCAACTTTACCCATGTTAGAACTCCTCTCCAAATTGAGCCTTTATTCTATTTACTTTCACAAAGCTGTTCCATTCTTCTTGTTTTTTTTGTTTGTTTTTTTCGTAATCTAAATACTGCAGCTTCAAGTTTATTAAGCATCCTACTTTTACCCAAAGTTTTTTCATCATTTTCGCTATTATCCCTTCATAATCATCATTTGTTGCTTCATGTCTTCTATACTGACAATTACACGATATGGTTTACTAGTTAAACTAACAAAATCAGACAAAAAATTTAAGTAACGCTTCTTACGGATGATGAGAGCAGCTTAAAGAATTTAATGAAGAAGCCATCATTTAAAGATGGAAGACATTTTTCATATCTTTGGCTAGAATTTCAACGATATTCAGTAGAAAAAGGGGTTGGTCTGAAATTTGACTGACGAAACGTGTAGAATAAAAAATAATCAATATCCCCAAAAACATACCGATAGTTTAATTTCGTCTTGTGAAAAATGTTGAAAAATGGACCAACTCTCGTGGCGTTCTCGAAGCTGGGCATGGCCTAACATTACGTCACATATGTCACTATCCAATAAAATAATCGATAATCGTACTTAGTCACTATAATTACTACCTGCTAACTCCAATGGACGTATATTGTAAGTAGCCTATTACTTACAGATTTTAGTTGTTAGTATTCATTGTTCAGCTTCAAAAACGCTGCTTTTTAGATTAGGTATTTTTCGAGGTTAGAGACACCTGGCCGTGTAACAGTAGGTATGCATGTGTCTTATACACATGATTTATGATGACGAATTTAACTTGTTTTTAGAAGTTCCACACTGTTCTTGATTTTCAGCGACAGGAAATAAGAACTCTGAGCTTGACTGAAAAAGAAACGTTTTTTTGCTTATGACGCTTTTATATCAGCTATCCTGTGCACACTTCAATGGCGTGTACCTATTTCTCCTAGAAAAACTGTATTGTAGAAGAATTTCTGGGTCTAGGTTTATTGCAGTGGACCCCAATTCTAGTTACCTTTGGGGCTTTGGAACAGTCAGTGAACCAGCAGATATCCGCTCATAATAGATCGTCTTTGTCTCGTACTTCCAGGAAGAACGATGTTAAAAATAAAGATACTTCAGTATCATCCCGTATAGTCTTTTCGTATCGTGTGTAATTTCCCGAACGAGGTCTCCGATTTCGCAAACCCATCTGGCATATCTATAATTCCGCCATTTACGCGACTGTTCGGTACGAATTAATGACACGACTAAGTAATTCGCTAATGATAAATCGGCATCGGCAATTGTTGTGACAAACGCTGGGGTGGCGTCGTCGGCGGCGCGGCCGGGGGGTCGGCGGAGGACGGGGAGGGCGGCGCAGAGTCCCGATTGCCACGCGACCCGTGTAACAGAGCGTAACTAAACTAAATTGAGATCGTATTAGAGACGGAGAGGTCTTATTGCGCATATAATAGACGCTGTTTGTGCAGTTTAACCACTTCCCGAAGAGAGGCGTTCGAATTAGCATTTTAGGCGTTCAATTCCGGATCTCTCCGATTCCGTTTTGTGTTCGGCCTTGTGGAGCGGCGGCGGTGTCTTGGGCGGTGGGATGAGGATTCCGATTTTAAACAGGCGGTCGTTCCTCTCTTTTTACGAATCATGGGGAAACGAATTCCTTTAACCTGGTTTCGTAGTGCCAGCCAGATATTTTTTTGGTTCAAATTTGATCCGCGTTAATATGAAACCGTTAATCAATCAGATTCTATAACTACCCGAGTCAAGATAGTTCAAATTTTGGGTAAACCTAGACAAAAATAATATAAAGCTACTTTTTGGTACAGATCATAATTGAGGTCTAAATAGTAATATACAAAAAAGTCCTGGAGAATCCTCCTTCCGCAACGCCCTTTTTTCGCCCCCAACCCCCCCTTTTAATGTTTTGGTGATTTTTTCGAAAACTATCCACTTTAAGGAAAAATTTCAAATGAGCATTTTTGAAGCTGACAAAATTTCCCTTCCAACGACGTATTGTGAGCCCATATAGTACCACGTGGTACACACCAGTGGCGTATCAAAAGAAAGCTGTTCCGAGATTAATTGAAATTTCTTGAAGAACACGTCGAATTTACTGATTTTTTACCAAAAATTATAAGCTTGACGAAAAATATCGTTATCAAATTTTTTGTAGGTGATAAAATTGCTAATCCATTGATGTAGAAAACGACCCTAGAACCAAAAATATTGAAACTGCTGTTTAATTTGTTTTTTATTTAGTTTCAAAAAAACATTTTAAACATCTTTCTCAAGAGTAGGATCTTCTGTAACAGTTTCCATAATATTATTGCATGTTTCGCCATTGCAAGGGGAACAAAATCTGCTACACTTTTGGCCTGAGTGTCTACAAGAGCATCTACCAGCATAATTGGTTTTGCAATGGCAGTAAACCAGAGAGAGAAGTGATTCGGGTGCGGGAGGTAGCGTAGTTTTGACAGGCAACAATCGTCCTTCGACAACAATTTTTCTTTAGCTCACCTGAAGGTATACTCTCAGCGAATGTTGGGCACATGCTGCTTTTGTGGGCGGCAAACTGGATAGATCTAGAAGTGCAGAAGGCTATTGTCTTGCCATTGCTTTATTATAAAGATGATGGCGAAGGTTATTGATATCTCCAAATTTTGGACCATCAGGATAAAGAGATCTGACAAACTCTTCCCCACATTGTATCACATTTTCTTGTAATTGATTAGGTACATTAAATATCTCGCCAAATTTATTGCTTAAGTTGGGATTTTTCTGTAACTGCATGTATACAATTTTTTTCCCTTTTCTGTATAAGGCAGATACAAGCACAGACATATCGGAAGACTAGATCTATCAAAGAATGTCTCCGCACAAATGAAACATTGCGCAATAGACAAATAATAAATATCGACAGGTTTATTTGACCTTGCAATATTAATACAAGCTCAAACATAGTGCTTAACGTCACGCATAGGGGGCGCTACGCGCACCTGTTATTTGGCAAATTGTTAATCTTGGGGCAGACTTGGAAATTCTATATTATAGGGGTTATTATCCCGGGGTTGCAGTGACTTAAAATAGTTAATATTTCGCTGAACATACATTGTATACGTAGAAAATCAAATATCAGCCCTAAAAAAGTTTTATATTGGTAGGAAAATGAATTTGCTCCAGATTTACGTAAAACTGAGAAGTCTCGGATAAACTTTTAATTTTTTTTTTTGGCTGAAGTAATTGCGATGAACTTCTAAAAGATTCGCAAGTAGACTATCTTTTAATGGTCGTTTTAGAGAAAAATATGTTTCTTCTAAAAAAATTATACTTAGATAAAAAAAATGAGAATAAATAGCAAAAAGTATGTTTTTTAAAAGTAACCCTTCATTTGATACGCCACTGGTGGATGGAATGTGCTACTGAATATGGATTGCGATACGTCATTGGAAGGGGAATTTCGTCGGCTTTAAAAATGCTCTCTTGACATTTTTCCTTAAAGTTGATAGTTTTCGAGAAAATCACCAAAATATTAAAAGGGGGGGATTTAGGGGCGAAAAAAAGGGGGTTGTGGAAGGAGGATTCTCCAGAACTTTTAGTATGTTACAATTTAGCCCTCAGGCATGATCTCTACAAAAAATCAGCTTTATATTATTTTTGTCTAGGTCAAATGCTATCTTGACTCGGGTAAACCCTTAGAGTACCTGGCATTTTTGCCCAAAAATGAAGATCCTTTTTCACTAAAAGTGCATACCTAGTTTAGTGCATACCTATTTATAACTGATATGTTATGACTTCACTTTTTTGGTGATGACTAAAGCCGGCTATCAGCAAGGCGGCCCAGTGGCGTGATGCAGGCTTTGTGCACACACAGTCACAGCCTTTGACACTTTGAGTCACAGCCGGCTAAACGCGCGGCGGCCGATGTGAGTCAGTTTATATTTACCGTTCTAAGCGTTTACTTGAAATCGCGTATTGTTTTTCGTATAACGAAAATGTCGACGCCACCGAAGGATAGAAAGCGACCATTCACTGACAGAGTGCATAAATTTATGACACGTAAGGTTATGACCCGCCGCCCGGATCTGCCGGCTTTAGTGATGACTATACACCTCTTACAAAAAGGATTTATAGTGAAAAAACCGTCAGCAAAGTTTGCGAAAAAATTTTCAAAAAAAACTGCGGAACACCCTGGGATCTCAGTAACGCTCTGTGGAATATTTGCAGGTTATATTTTTTTCATAATATGGAACAAATATAATGCGAGGTTTTTTCGATTTGTTACAATTTTTTTTTTCAAAAGGTTATGGCCTTTTTTAATTTTGTGAAACAATATGTTCCTATAAAATTAAAATTAAAATGGCCATAACTTTTTGAAAAAAATATATTTTATAACAAATCGAAAAACCTCTCCTCATATGTGTTTCTAGATTATGAAAAAAAAATTATAGTGCAAATATTCCATAGAGCGTTACTGAGATGTTCTGCAATTTTTTTGAAAATTTTTTCGCAACCTTGCTGACGGTTTTTTCACTATAAATCCTTTCTGTAAGATGTGTATAGTCATCACTAGAGTTCGTGCGAGCGCGGAGTGTAACAGGACCGTAGTCAGTTAACGAATGTTAACGTAAAAATAGTAATATGTTTACATAAATTATTTAGCAACATAGTATTATTTTTACCAAATAGTACGGTTACGTCAAGGATAAAATACCTATATAAATTAAGATAACACGTAACAATGGCAACACTTACCCGACAAACGTCAGTGTTGAGACAAGGTTCCCATGTCAGGTTGGCGGTGGTTAAAACATATTATGTGCTTTTCTAAGTGTTCTGGAGTGAAACGGCGACGTTTATTACAAATTAGCTACTGAACGCCCGCACGCATCGGTAGCTTCGTCTATAATAAAATACACGAAATTGTCCACAATATCTTCGCGTTTTGATGTCATTATATTGTTGTAAACCCGATCGACATATGCAAGCCTTAACATACTTTCATGAGGAATTTTTTCGGTCCATATATTTTTTCTAGAAACGTACGTAACTTGGGGTTCTCTAGTTTGTTTAATGGAACATTGCTTGCAACAAAGGCTTCTGTAAGTTCATAGAAAAATACTAGTTGTCGGCGCTGGACGAGGCATGGCTTTTCAGATGTCTTGTTACTTTAGTTTTATCTGAAGAATTTATAATGCGTTCACGCACAGTACAAAAAAGGTCATTTCCTTGAATACGTATGTCCCTAAAACCCTCGGGATCACTGTCAAACCACGTTTGAAATACTTCCCGTCTATTTCATTTCACCTTTGGCATGGTACCTCACTTTATTCACTTCTACCCTCAACTAATAATTAATATTTATAAAGTTATTTAAACACACTGCGACTACGTAAAAACGAAACATATCAACGCGATGCAACACCGGCGACTGTCTGTTACAGCGTGCCATAAATAATTAAAATTGCTAGCGTAGTTTTCGTAATACCAGCTGTGAGCTGTGAAGGCCAACGAGTCAAGGGCAGGACATGCACAGTGTCGGCCCTGTGACATTCGCTCTTGGTAATAAGTAATAATATTTAATAATGTACCATGATGCGACATAGTTTCTGTGAACATATTAACATTTTCATTCGTAAACTGACTACGGTCCTGTTACACTCCGCGCTCGCACGAACTCTAGACATCACCTAAAAAGTGAAGTGGGTCCCATGCGTCGTTTTCAAGACATGGCTAACTGAAATATCGCCAACCGCCACTGGTTAGAGTGAATGTAAAGTATGAAAATGATAAAAAATATTTTATTCGAAATATTGCCCATCGCTAGCTATACATTTTTCCCACCTGTCTGGCAATTTGTGGATGTCACGCCAAAAATACTGTTGCTCTTTTGAGGCAAACCAGTCTTCGAGCCGTGTTCGTACATTTTCGTAAGAAGTGAAGCGCTGCTCAGCAAGTGCGTGACGCATCGATGCAAATAAGTAGTAATCGGACGGAGCCAAGTCTGGTAAGTAAGCCGCATGCGAAAGTATTTCTCAACTAAAAGCCTCGATCGTTTCCCTGATCAGTTTTGCTGCGTGTGATGATGCATCATCATGAAGCGAAATCACTGTGTTGCCTTTTTTGATATTCTGGTCGTTTTTCACGCAAAGCTTGATTCAAATCGATCATTTGTTGTCGGTAACGTTCAGTATTAACGATAATATAAAGTTTTAGCAGCTTATAATAGATCACACCCTCCTGATCCCACCAAACACAGAGCATTGTCTTCCGTCCATAACGATTTGGTTTTGCAGTCGATGTCGATGATTCGCTTGGGGTTACCCTTGATCATTTAGGTTTAGGATTCTCAAGTTATATCCACTTTTCATCGCCAGTCACAATACGATGGAGAAATGACTTTATTTTGTACCTAGCGAGCAGCATTTCACAAGTGGTATTTTGGTTTTCCTGCTGTCTTTCATTCAGTTGATATGGAACCCATTTCCCCATTTTCTGGATATTTCCCATGGCTTTCAAACGTATGGAGGCGGCTTCTCGTGTCACATTTAATTGAACCGCCTGTTGTTGCATTTGAGTGTCATGCTCATCCAACAATTCGCTGTCTTCAAACTTTTTCTGTGGTCTTCCACATTCTTCGTTTCTCACGTCAAAATCGCCACTTTTGAATTTTTTAAACCACTCAAAGCACTGCGTTTCACCAAGAGCATGCTCACCGTAAGCTTCGACAAACATTCGATGTGGTTCTGCAACAGTTTTCTTCAAATGGTAACAGAAAATCAATGTTGTCCGCAAATCGTAGTTTCCATGCACAAAATTCCACAACTATGCTGTTGTATGAAACTTGTATTGTTGTGCGTTGAAAAATCTTTGTCAGATGTCAACAAAAAAAATGGCGCCAATGACGCGGTTTGACGATAACGACATTGACAGCTAGGGCCATATATGGGCAAATTCCGGTTTCATATTACAGAGCTGGTAAAGCCACAAAAGTGGCTTTGCTGGTGTTCTAAGGGATAATGATTATGTCTATTATAAACATAGTTAGGGTAGGAGAATGCTTTTTTTATTTATAAAAAGGGTACAATAAGTTTAATCACATGCTGTCCCTCCATAAAGACAATAACATATTTTAATACGGGTGTCTCAGAGAATTCTGACCCATTTTGATCGTAAATATCTTTTGACAGAACGAACTCAGAAGGACGCGGTTTTCGCCAGTCGATTTAGGATTTCAAAAAGTTTTTTTTCGTTCTATGTTAAATACTTGTTACTTATCCTACATGATGTTTTTGAAATATGGTCAATTTCAACGTTAAGATTCGCTATTATTTTAAATTCAACACCCTATATCTGTTTACACCAAATATAAGTTGCAAATCTTCCGCTTTACAATAATGTATAGTTTGTTACACTTTACTTCCAAAATGGGTTAGTAATTTGATTTTCAAAAATATCGTGTTTTAACGTCCCAGAAAATTCTGACACATTTTGATCGTAAATATCTTTTGATAGAACGAACTTGCGGTTTTCGTCAGTCGATTTACTATTTAAAAAAGTTTTTCTCGTACTATATTAAAACTTTATTACTTTTCCTACAGGGTGTTTTTACAATATGGTCAATTTCAACGTTAAGATTCGCCACTATTTTGAATGTAACACCCTGTATCCCAAAAAAAAAAAAAAAAAAAGTTATAAAAAAAAAAAAAAAAAAAAAAAAAAAAAAATAAAAATATAGAAAAGGGGGGGGGGGTTTTTTTTGTTGGTGGGGGTGGTGGGGGGAAAAACATAAAAAAAAGGAAAATATATATAAAAGGGGGGGGGGGAGGGGGGGGGGGGGGGGTGGTGGGTGGGGTGGGGGGGGGGGGGAAAAGGGGGGGAAAGAAAAAAAAAAAAAAAAAAAAAAAAAAAAAAAAAACAACAAAAAAAAAAAAAAAAAAAAAAAAAAAAAAAAAAAAATTAAGTGTTAAAAAGGGGGGGGGGAAAAAAAAATCTCCCCCAAAAAAAAAAAAAAAAAAGGAAAAGAAAAAAAAAAAAAAAAAAAAAAAAAAAAAAAACCCAAAAAAAAAATGTTTTTTTTAAAAAAAATTGTGTGTGTTTTTAATATTGTGTTTTTTGGGGGGGGGGTTAAAAAAAAAAAAAATTTTTTCCCCTAAAAAAAAAAAAAATAAAAAATTTCCCCCAGAGGGGGTTTTAAAAATATGGTCACTTTCACTATCTTTTTAACACCCGACACAGACAAAAGCTGAATTCTTCCGTTTTCCAAAAAGGTATGGTTTGTTACATACACCTTATTTTCTAAACAGGTTAGTGCATTCATTTGTTTCAGTTGTTTTGGACGTCCCAGAAAATTGTGACCCATTTTGATAGTAAATATCTTTTCACGGAGAGAACTTAGAAGGATGCGGTTACTTGTTACTTGCCTTACAGGAAGTTTTAGAAATATGATCAGTTTCAATGTAAAAAATCTCCATTATTTTGAACACAACCCTCGATATATGTCTACACCAAACAAAAGCTGCATTCTTTCGCTTTCCAAGAATGTATGATTTGTTACACTTTCCTTTCAAAATGAACTAGTAATTGAAATGAATAGAACAAAATTAAAGAAAAATGTACCTACTTCATTAACATAAATGAAGAAGTCTCTGGAATTGCCATTATTGCTAACACTTTCCAAAATTAAAAAAAAAAAATTCCAAAAGTAACTCGACTGGTGAAAACCTCATCCTTGTAAGTCCTCTGTCAAAAGATATTTACGAGCAAAGTGTCAGTCAGATCTGGAATGTGCAAAATACGACGTTTTTCAAAATCAAATTACTAACCCATTTTGTCAAATTGGAAGACTGTAGCTTTTGTTTGGTGTAAACATATACAAGGTGTTGCATATAAAATAGTAACGAATTTTAATATTGAAGTTGACCATATTTCAAAAACATCCTGTAGGACAAGTAACAAGTTTCTAACATAGTATGAAAAAACACCCGGTATTTACAGCACGAATGCATATTTTTCACAAGAAGTATGATATACCTCCCACACGTAGGGTTAATTTGTCATTCTGGCAGTTTCATATGTATATATAAATGCTCCATATACAATGTTGCCACTCTAGAGATAATATTTTAAATATACAGCGTGGTAAAAAAAGTCGCGCATAATGCCTGTAACTTTTTAATAACCTTGTATATGAAGAAATGTCCAAAATAAACGTTTTTCATCAGTTTATTTGCCATGTTTCTGTTAATATGGAATGATTTTCTGTGTTTGTCTTCAATAATTTCTTATTTATTTTGCGTTTTTACGATTTATACATAAATTATGGACCGATTGAGTGAGAAGCAGATAATTGAAATTTTAATAATGAGGGGGTATGGAGACATGCAGAGATCTTCAAGATCAAGTTTGGGTACTGTTTATTGAATTGTACCCCAACAGATCTCTAATGAACTAGTCAACAGTAAGCCTACTGGTAAAGAAATTTGAAGTAACTGGTGGCGTTAAGCATTCCGCTAAATCAGGTAGACCTAGAACTGCAATCCAATCTTCCAGGGTCTTGGCAAGTACTTTTGATGTTTCTCGCGTCACTTAATAATTTATTTAAGCGAGAAAAGTTACGTCCATACAAACTACAACTTATTCACGAGTTAGACGAGGATGACTTCGAAATAAGGGCTGACTTTTGTTAAGCCATGATGGAAAGATGCAATGAAAATTATAACTTCCCAAGAAATATCCTTTTTTCAGATGAGCTACATTCAATTTAAATGGTGTTGTTTGTCGAATAATAGCCGTTACTGGTTAAGTCAGAACCCGCATGGTTCCAAGAAGAAATCTCCAAAAAAAAAGTTAGTGCAGGTATTGTTGGAGAACGTATTGTTAAACCTTTCTTCATAGATGGAAATTTAAATTCTGAAAAATATTCAGATATGCTACTCTCTGCTGCTTTCCCGATGAAAATAATGCTATTTGAAATATTTTGCGTACTTAAGCAGAAACTGTTCAAATTACATGTGCTTCTGTCAAACCTGTCAAACCTGTCACATTGACGTATCTTTTTTGTTGTTGTCTAACTTTGTAAAAGGATAGTGTAAATTGCTTTGTAAATAAAATATAACTTAATATAACCACTAAAATGACTTTTAAATACCAAGTATGTTACATTGTTGTAATTGGAATGAACTAAAGAGTAAATTTAGTTCAGATTTTTAATTATAAAGGTGTTATTTGAATAAAAATAAGTAAGGTGCAACACGGATTTTAATTTGCAGATTTTTTTTTTGTTCGCGTTCATATATTGTCAAATAACGGAGATATTGGCTGTTAACCTCATTCTGGGACACCCGATATATAACTGAGTCATGCAATAGAAACTATTGAAATCTGGCCTTGAACAAAAAATATACAGCGCGGCTCAAAAGTGTCCCTCCCTTTATTGCTACTTTTTGACGTAAATTTCATACCCGTGACTTTCAAGATGGCGGCTGGACGCCATTTTGTATCACGCCAGCTCATTGTATCTGCTTCATTTTGTGAGTTTACTTTTTGGGTTTATAATTTTCGGAAAGTTTCTAATTTTCAAAAACGTTTCGAACGCCACAAGATTCCCCGCTCTGTTCATTCGTAATCGACAATTAATTAATGCAACGTAGACGTCTTCGAAGGGTCTGGTGTAATCCGAATCCAAATTGGAGGCGTTTATTATTAAACAATTGATCCGGGCACCACCGCCGCCTACTAAGCCCTATCCCATAAGCCTAATTAACATACTATTTGGAAGGTACGAATCTTGAACAATTTCAATTAGGCCAATCGATTTCGAGAACTGCTTATGTACTGGATGTCTTAATTTTGACTTCTAACCCATTGTGTTAAATTTTTTGAATCTGGCATCAGTTTTCTGATATTGTGAAAAATGTTATACGTGGTGTTATAATTAGGGTTCCGAACGTGTGCTGTAAAGCAGGGCCGGACTCGTAATGTTATCGTCAATGTTATTGACTGAAGATGACATATGAGAGATCAAAAAGTCAGGAGCAAAATTGTGTGAATAATGTATGTACAATGTACATAGTATACCTACTGCTTGTGTCATTCAGAAACACACGACAACTAGTCTTTCTGCATTTATTATCGTTAAACATGAGCGATTTAGCCTGTATACACGGTGGAGACTTTAACTGGAATATATTCGCTAGCGGGGTGGTGAATGATTTTTCAAAAAAATTCCCGAGACACGTCAACTTACATACAATTAAAACAATTTAAAAATTAAATTTATTTTCAACGTAACAATTGTTCAAAATGTGCACCATTCACTTGTTGGCAGCATCCCAGTCTGTGGTAGGTTTCGTCCCTTACATTATGCAACATTTGCGGTGTTATTTTTCCGATTTCCTCTCTTATCCTTTCCTGCAGATCTGCTATGTTGTTGGGTTTCTGAATGTAAACCCTACTATTAAGATGTCCCCACAAAAAGAAATCCAGTGGTGTAAGATCTGGAGATCTTGCTGGCCACTCAATATTACCTCGCCTCCCAATCCACCTACCGGGAAAAATTATGTCCAGATACTGACGAACAATAGCAGCATAGTGTGGTGGGGCCCCATCTTGCTGAAACCATAACCTCTCGTCGGTCAAGTTAGGGTTTAAGGGGTTTGGAAATAAATGACATAGCACTGGCATTAGTTCGTGCTGGAGTAAACGCAAGTATCTTGCTCCATTAAGAGTGTCATCAAAGAAAAATGGTCCTACAATTCTATCTTGTATTATTCCGGCCCACATATTAGTTTTCTGTGGGCGCTGAGTATGAAGTTCCCTCATCCAATGGGGGTTCTCTTCAGCCCAGTAACGACAATTTTGGCGATTTACGTGCCCATTTAATGTAAAAGTAGCCTAGGCAGAGAAAACTATCCACTCTAAAGATAACTGGTTTTGATCAATACAAGTCATGAACATGAACAGCTTGCATTTTATATGGGCGTTTTTTCTCATATTTAAGTATTTTTAAAACTGTTTTGTGATTAAGATTACTATCACGGGTTATCCAGTTGACGGGCTGGAGTGATTAGATTTTCTTCTAGAGCAAGCAACAAATTCAACTTCGTGTCGTCATCAACAACAGCCTGCCTCTTACTCGGTACTTTCCTGACATGACCCATCTCTCGATATTGTGCCTCAATTTTACTAATGGTACCTTGATTTAGTGGTGGCAAGTCAGGATGCGTTTCGCGAAACAAGCGATCAACTTCGCATTGAGTTCGCGCCCTATCACCATATCCAATCATCATCAAAATTTCGATTTTTAGTGATTCAGTTAAATAAGAAATTTTCACCAATTTCAAATAACACTTCGTTTCAAACTCTGAATACAGCATACGAACTAAATTACTCTTTGCGGCCGTGTAAAAACACTAGCAAAAAATAACAAATATCAGTTGTGGCAAAACATTGCTTGGAATTTTTTTGTGGGGACATATAAAAAGTAAGGTTTACATTCCAAAACTAAACAACACACATTTTGAGTAGGAAATTGTTGCGTTAAAAATAAATTAAACTATAAAATTACGTTTTAATTGTATGCAACCCTACAAACATATTATAAATTAAAATTTGATCAGTGCGTTGGATTCCTCTTTCCACCAGCTTTACAATGAGGGGTCACAAGCCATAGGGTTGCATTGGAAAAAATCATGTCGAGGGTGGTTTCAGCCACCCCTGAAGGGATATATTTTTCACATTACTTGCAAAATGTAGGTAAATACATATAAAAGTTGACGTGTCTCGGGAATTTTTTTGAAAAATCATTCACCACCCCGCTAGCGAATATATTCCAGTTAAAGTCTCCACCGTGTATATGGTTGTAGAGGGAAAATAATCGTTTCACATCTGAAGTTAAAGGTGCAAATTCAAAATAATTCACATGGACAAAGGACGACACAACATGGACATTATTTTCACGAATTGCGCATAGTTGTTTGTATCACTAACAGTTTTGTGTTGTCACTAACTATAATAACTATAATAACTAAAAAATAATAATGTACTGACATTATTATTGTTTGCATCTACAGAGGACACATGGGACTACTATTTTTATACTGTTAGCCGCTGTTTTCAAAACCAGTTTATTAGCTGTCAATATCTACGACCAATCATTAACGACCTTATTACCGTAAAATCTGTTGTTTCGTCCACTGTCACCCACAGAAATTTATTACGTATGCCTTCTGTGATATTTACCATGACACGTTAATATGTATGTCTTCTGTAAATATGTTTTACGCATTGTATGGCTACTAAGCAATGGAACATCGGATACATATTTGGGAAAAAACATTATAAGTATTGTCGACCACGTTCCACGCAAGGCTACATGCGCAAAACATTATGCACAAATCAAACCAAAATTCTTCTTTCTAACTCTATCAGGTATATTTTTTTATGAATATTCGAATCTAAATGTCTTTTGACACTCTCGGCGATCGCGAAATATAAATATGGACGATTGCAAGGAATACATAAAATATGTGATCCGTCTATTGTAAAATCCTTGTAATTTTCAATCATCCTCTTAATTCTATTCACAAATGATAACGATTGTGCCATTATTGCAGAAATCCACACAAAATCGGGTAATATATTATAAATACTGTAACGAATTCACGAGTATAGTCTTTCTAAACTCAATGTGAAGACGTATATTTTTAATTCCTTTGAGGGCTAACGCCGCCCAATGGCGTGCATATATATTTTATAAATTTGAAAATTGTGAAATAATTTTTTTTCATTCAAATCAATATAGGAGATTAAAATTAGCCTGCATACAAAACTCTTAATATATGCAATATAATTTTCTGTAAATAATGCTCATTTAGCCAGACAATCTGAAAAAATTGTCTGTGTTAATAAACCTAGCTGAAATACACGTCACTGGCGGAAATAAGTAAAAATTCCTAATGTCATTAATCATTTTAACGACGTCGTAAAACATTTTACGACACAATGGACCACATAAATAGTTAACGCGTATATATTGAATGCAATAGCACAATACTCTAATGGGTTACTGGAAATGGATCTGGCTGAACGACGGCTGGCTGGCTAAACGGACTGGTTGAACGAAACAGCGAAGCCGTTGCCGGCGAAGCATTGCCGGATAATTATTTTTTCCAGCAATTTTAAACGCCTTATTTTAAACGCCTTAACTAATACATTTATGTCTATGAATTTTTTTTAAATATTTCCAAACTAATTTTCTAAGAACGTCACGAACTAACAGTTTACTGAAGTATGAAGTATAATTGTATAGTGAGCTTAGGAATTTTAGAAAATATATCTGACAACCTTGCTTTTTTTATGTCTTCACATTTACATTAGAAATAGTATATCTAACTCCCGAAAAAAAAATTGTTTTCAATGCGGCGGTTGATTCGTTTACACCGCCGCGCCGGCAGGTCGCTATCGGCATAGCTCGTCGTCTTACGGAGAAAGCGTATTACGAAGTCCTGGTTTCCCGTGAAGGCTTCGTTCGAGATAACATTCTACGCACGGACAGTTGCGTGGGTATTCAGGGGCAAGAAATATGCACTTAAAAATACGGTTTATACTTTAATTATCATAGTGTTGTATAGTGCCGGCTCTGCGTGACAGCATACTTTCCCGGACCTTAGTTATAACAGTTAAATATTTTAAATGAAACACTATGTCTTTATATTCAGAAGGCTCGTACTTTTAAAAAAGTACTTCGCACAACAGAAACTATAAAAAATAGTAGGTTTTAGAAAGTAAAGGATATATGAAAATGTAGGAGCTAATATTAAAAAAGAAAGATATTAGAATATCCCCCAATGGGAAACTCGCCAATTTTCATCGATTTTTTCTACTCCACTGTGTACGTGGATGAAAAGTAAAACAAATAAACAAATCAAAATCCGGGTTATCGTCAAATATGTTTACATACTTACTCAAATAATGGACTCTGCTTTGCTTTGCTGCTTTTAATATCCAATTTGTTAATGTTAAGGAAGAATATTCTTCTAACCATTTTTTAATATCAAAATCTCCCAAAAGATTACCTCTGAAAGTCTCATCATTTATTTGAATGTATTCGTAAACCGATGGTAAATATATTTTTAACAGGGTACAGGGGACTCAGGTGCTAATTTTACAAAAAGATAGTTATGTTTTAAAATATTAGAATGCCCAAGACACAAGAATGTTTTACAAATTCCGCAAAACAGCGGAGTCTTTAATTTTAAATTCATATATCGGGTAAAAAAATAATTTATAAAAATAAAAGTATTAATAAAAATATGTCAAAGGAGTTCCTGCACTATTACTTGCAACATATTAGCCCTCATAAACGACCCAGCGCCTAGTCTATTGCCGTGGTCGCAAGCTTGCGATGCCAATATTTTCACATATGTATTTATACGGAATAGGGAGTTTCGCGCTTCGCACAACCTGCCTTGCTAACAAATTTAATCCTTAACTCCAATGGCATTAAATGTCATTTAAAAAACTGCATAGCGGAGGCAAACACGCCCACCTCCCACCTCTCACACGTGACAGCCCAGAAAGCGAGTTATTTGATTTCATGAACCTAACAACCTAACCTACAAAATTTAATATATTTTATTATTCTGTGTTTTGGAAATTTTCGTTGGAAAGTGGCGTTATTATTGCCGGGTTTTTTTGAGTGTTTTGAGTGGTATAGGAGGGTAATAATTATTGAAAGTGTACCATATTACTTACGTAAGTCATTATTTGAACGTTTTATTTAATTAACTATAAAAAATTATAATGGAGGTAACTGGCGAGTGTAGCAGTTTGTTTCATAAAAATAACGATACGAGTTGTCATGACACTCAAATAAATATTCGAACCTGTAATAATACCGTTGAGTATCATATAAAGTACAAATTTAGTCGCCTGTTATGAGGATAAATTATTTAAATTATTTGCCTTCGATCTGCCAGATCTAAGTAAAACTTTCAGTAATTAATCAGGATAAGCTGGATCATAGTTTTAATACCTACGTGCTATGATAAATGGAAATGGCTAAGTGGTTCTTTAAATTTAAACAAATTATTGTGTTGGCCGTGTGTATTATTTTCAAATCGTGGAGAAGGTGCATGGACAAAGTCTGGATTTGATAAAATCAAAAGGTGAAGTTTGGTGAAGGTCCAAAGTTTGGTATGTCTCTTGAGAACTTTACTTTGATAAGTTGTCTACTTTTTGCAAATGTTAGAAAAAAAATTATTGGTTGTATGTGATAACACTTGCCGAGTAGAGTACACCTATATTTTTTTCACATTTTTTGGGTTTTTTATACCCATCATTAGGGGCAAAAAATTTTAAAATTAAAAAATCGGTCAATACGACACTTTTTTTTATGTTTTTGTTTTTCTTAAAAAAAAAGTTCATTCATTTTACTACCGATCCCTCCTAGACCGATAGTGGGCCTGAAGTATGTTCAAGGAGATTTTTTTTTAATTTATGATAATTTAAATAAAACTATTTTTAACGGCTTTTAAAATTTTTGAATTAATATTCGATGTAAGATTTGCGTAATTTACAGTGATTGATTCGAATTAGTGACGTCAGAGTTATAATTTTAAACTTTTTTTCATTTAAAAAATTTTAATTATTTTCTTAATTAAAATTTACTTATAAATTTATTTAAGTAAAAATTGTAAATAATTATTTCTAATATTTTGTTTCTGTAGTCAGGTTTTGTAATAAAAAAAAATTATACGATTTATATACGAGCAAAAACGCATTCAGAATCCAAAACATACGAAGATTATAAAATAATTGTATACCTACAACAAAATTTTGATAAACTATTTTTTTTTATTACAAAACCTGAATACTACGGAAACAAAATATTAGAAATAATTTTAAACAATTTTTACTTATAAATTTATGAAGTAAATAATAATTTTTTTTAAATGAAAAAAGTTTAAAATAACGTTAACGTCACTAAATCGAATCAATCATTGTAAATTATGCAAATCTTACATCAAATATGAATTCAAAAAATTTTTAAAGCCTTTAAAAATAGTTTTTTTTTAAATTATCATAATTCAAAAAAAATCCTCCTTGAACTTACTTCAGGTCCACCATCGGACTAGAAGGATAAAATGAATGTTTTTTTAAGAAAAACAAAAACAAAAAAAGTGTCGCATTGACCGATTTTTTAATTTTTAAATTTTTTTTGCCCCTAATGATGGGTATAAAAAACCCAAAAAATGTGAAAAAACATAGGTGTATTCTACTCGGCAAGTGTAATCACATACAACTAATATTTTTTTCTAACACTTGCAAAAAAGTAGACAACTTATCAAAGTTAAAGTTCTCAAGAGACATACCAAACTTTGGACCTTCACCAAACTTCACCTTTTGACCCTAGGGGTCAAAAATTTTGGGAATCGTATTTTCTTTCGAAAAGCTACCTCCACACAAATTTTGGGTCAAATCTAAAATTTTGTTGTCCGACTTGGCATGGAATGTTCCATATACAGAATGCCATAATGCATACGGGACGTCCGGTACATTTGAGCGAGCCGTTCTCCGGGCTGCGACGTCGACGGGCGAAGAAGAGAGAGGACGCAGAAGGAGGCGAGAGCGGGACCTTTGGTAGTCGCTAAAAGCCCCATTCGCAGGACTAACTGTGAGATGCAGGACTCAACTTTAATTGAAAATGACAAATCCCTCTATTGAAATGGTAATCAACTACTAGGAAATCCTATTAGGATAAACTCTGCGACTGATCGATACGGCCTTGCGGGAGAGACAAGGATGGCCTGGGTGAGCGCGAGCGCGAGCGCGAGTCCGTTATCCCCCTTTTTTTATCGCGTTTATCTTAAGGACGCAATTGTTTTTAATATCGTTTTCGGTCCGTAAATTCTTTATTCGCTACCGCTTTCTCGTCTAATCCCGATATCGACGGGATATATACAGGGTTATCAAATGAATATTACCATCCAAATTTTGAGCCTTATTTAAGGGGTAACACCACTCTAGCGGTCGAAGGCCCAATTTTAATAATTTATTGTGGGAGAATGAGAAGAGGAATATGATTTATTTTTGAGGAGTTAATTAAACATGTATTGAACTATAAAAACCAAAATTTCTATTGCTATTTTCATACAAAATAGCGGCTATACAGAGTATCTTTAAAAACAACTTTATCAAAAAGCCCTTCACGGGCGGACAAATTTCTCGAAAAGTTTTTTAGACCTGGAACAAAAAAACAAAAATGTTCTTAATTTACGTATTATTGGCTAGATAAGTACGTAGGGATTTTTTTAAAATTGATTTTTTGTAGAAACTATACACTAACGAAATAAAAAATCGATTTTCGCCCTAAAAATTCAGCAGTAAATAATTGTTTATAAAAATAACAAATTACATTCTATCAAAAAACGGATAAGTACTTTTATGGAGTTATATAATTGATAATCTACTGTTAAAATTTCAAATTGATCGATAGAACGGTCTTTGAGCAATGTGTCCGCCCAGTTCGAAAAAAGTTATTTTGAGATAATGATGTTTAAAGTTTAAAATAATTTTCACATGCATGTGTATTACGGTATTTGCGCACCCTGGTGGACTTTTGAGCAACCCGAAAGACATTTTACTCTGTTGGTATAGAGCCACTTATTATTTTGAAAAGTTAAAGCAGTATAAAAGCAACAAATCCGAAGAACACAATCGCATTACGCTCGACGCGCGCTCATAAGGGCTACGGCAAAATCGAGAATCAAATCTTTTAATTTTTTTTTTCGATATAAGACCAATTGCATATGATTTTTATGATGCTAAAGTACATTTTAAGCCAAAAACAAAAAAAAAACGATATTTCGAAAATCCTAGAGTGGTGTTACCTCTTAAGTTTGAAGGAATGTTAAGATTGACTATTTACATTATATAATATAAATAGGGCTTGTGAGGTGTTTTTTTTATCTGATAAAGGAAAATAACTATCCTTAAGACATATTTTTTGATCGACCACCTCGTATGTTTTTGTTGTTTTAATTTATTAATAATTTATTTCTAAAAAATCAAGCAGTCGATCCATAAAACTAAAAAACGGTTGAAATAATACCTTGCATAACTTTGAAAATTTTGTGCCCCTGGACAATGAATAGTTTGTTTCCCAAGTAATTTTTCCAGCTGAAATCAAATCCCGGCTCAGAATTCACGTCAGGTTTTTGAGATATTTTAACCTAAAAGTGCCAAAAACACTGTTCCTTGACATATTTAAGATTATGTAGCATCGCGACTTTTTGTTTTCAAAAAAACATGTGTGGGATCTTATAGTACAAGTCTACCTCTTTCAAATGCCGTAGAGTTTGCTCAAATATCTTTTTTTTCGCGGAGATATCGCATTTTGAAATTTTCATGTTTGTGATTTTTCCTATATAGCTGAAAACCCATTAGGGACACGTCGTGTATATCAAAATATTGTTTTTTTTTTAATCATTAAGAAACGTAAAAAAATATTTAATAACCAATAACAAATCCATATTTTCTTATGTCAAATGATCTGCTCGTTCAGAATCTCAGCTCACAGATTCACAGAACAGCTCGTCAGATGTTCAAAATTTTTCGAAGAAAATACAATATGGCCGACCTGACTTGACTAAAGTTACAATAGCGTATATGGAACTTTCATGAACTTTTTTTTTTAATGAAAGAATGGCGTCTTTACTTAGATTTTTTTGTAGTCTGGAAATTTATAGTAACATTAAAATTAAAATGAAGAATAATAACCTTAGGAGTTTTCAGATATAGTAAAAATCACAAACATGGAAATTTCAAAATGCGATATCTCGGAGAAAAAAAAGATATTCCAGCAAACTCAACGGCATTTGAAAGAGGAGGACTTGTACTATAAGATCACCCATGTTTTTTTTGAAAAAAATTGCGGTGCTACATAACCTCAAATATGTCAAAGAACAGTGTTTTTTGCACTTTTAGGTTAGAATATCTCAAAAACATGATGTGATAGAGCAATTCTGAGCCCGGATTTGTTTTCAGCGGGAAAAATTACTTCGGAAACAAGTATTGATTGTCCAGGGGCAAAATCTTGCAGGGTAGTGTTATTTTCACTCGCAGAATTAAACTAAAATTGTAAACTAAAAAAAAAGAACAAGCACATGAAGATCTATTTTATTTTGAGGTCGCAATTAATATTGTTTCCGGTCCGCAATATCTTTATTCGCTACCGCTTTTTTATCTAATCCTGATATCGATGGCATATATACAGGGTTATCAAATGAATATTTCCATCCAAATGAGCCTTATTTACGCAGTTTCAAGGAATGTTAGGATTGATTATTTACATTATGTAATATAAATATGGATTGTAAAGTATTTTTTATATTATAAAGGAAAATAACGAAACTATCTGAAAAACATATTTTTTTTATGGATCTCCTCGTATGTTTTTATTAAAAGTTTTAATTTATTAATAATTTATTTCTAAATCAAGCAGTCAATCCATCAAACTGAAAAACGATTGAAATAAATTATTTTTACTCGCAGAATTAAACTAAAATAATAAACTAAATAAAAAAGAACAGGAACATTAACCTAAACTATCATAAGGTCGCAATTAACATTGTTTTCGGTCGGCAATATCTTTATTCGCTACCGCTTTCTTGTCTAATCCTGATATTGATGGGATATACAGGATAATCAAATGAATGTTTTTACTAGTAATCTTCCTAGTGCTTGAAATATTCCAATTTTTTTTCCAGGTTTTGAATGTTGTGAAAATTATTTTAATTATATTAAAATATAGTTTTCCTACATTCGAGACCCAGAAAAAAATTACGGTGATTAATTCAAGTACGTGGGAAATTCGGTAAGAAAATTCTAAATATAATTAAGAAATTAGCCACAATACGAGGCGGCATGTTGACAGAAAAGTTTTGTAATATGTGACGTTTATTGAATATTTTATCTGTGATCTTATTACATTTGTAGTTTAATATAATACGTTCAAACGTATTTTTTTCTATCTAGGATTTGGTTATTTTATTTAAGTAGTACATAATTTCCGTATAAGTATGTACATTATTTTTTTTTTCGTTGCCATGGTAATTGCTGAACTGAAATTTTCAATAACATTTTGGAGTTTTTATTTGAAGCATTATTTCCTAAGTGTTTCTAAAAGCTATCATTAATTTATCAATGCTGCTCATAAATAATTTTTTCTGTCCAATTGACATCTACAGTCCATGAATTAATCAGAGATAAGCTTTTGTTTTTCGTAGCCACCTCTTATCCAAAAAACTAAACTGTCATCAAATAACACCAGATATTTTTAAATCCAATTGTTACCAAAAAGGTTAAACTTTTAGAATTTTGAACAAGAATAAGATTCAATATGGTCTTCAATATGGTGTATCAGATTTAGAATATTTTGTCTAAATTATGGGCCAAAAACGATTAAAGTTTTTTAACTACCCTTCAATTTTAAGTGAGATAGATAAGAATCTATATAGCTCTTATTTGACTCCTAAGAATGAGCACTAATGTCAAATTTGAAACATTTATCTCTACAAATGATGGAAATATAAAAATAAATTAAAAATGGAAACTTTGAAGGGCTGTAGCTCCGCAAGGATGTTGAATTGTAAATAGGTATATTGTGTTAAATAACTTTATTTTGATGGAATATGCTTTTTATGGTGTACCTTTTTAGGAACACCCTGTATGATATGTTATTTTTTTAATCTAACAGAGAAAAAAGAAACGGAAATCATTGAGGTCACAAAAACAATCAATTCTCCTTTTTGAACTGCTGAAAACAGAAATAAATAACTATTAAAACTGTTGAAGGTCTACGATGTAGAGTTTCCGAGACAGAGTGAAGCGATAATAAAAGAAGGCATTTTTTATGGCCTCAAATTCACAATATTTTCCAGGATAAAAGTTTTGACATTATCTTAACAGGTGAGTGGTGAGAAGAATGTTTGGACAAACTTTCGACTGAACTAATTTCCTAGTAAACGAGTCTGAAAACTACAATGATCTTATGGAGAAAATGTTACCGTATAAGAAACTGAGTGCAACATGTCTTTGTAAATACATTTCCTCTATTCTCGCCTAGATTTTTTCCTAGACAATTGCGATAAGTGATGAACAAGGTCTTCACAAGGATATCGAATTCATGATTGTTATGTGGTGCTCCAGAAGTAATGTAGAATAGAGGATTCCGTCTAAAAAAAAACCTGAAAATGAAACCGTGGCTCGAAATGTTGTAACAATTACGCCTAATTCATACAACGATGTAGGAATTCATAAATAAAAGTGATTTTATCGGAAATACACTGTATTTATTCAAGTAATCAGTACGGTAATTTTTCCATCTTTCTTGTTAAGTTACGTGTACAATTTTGTTACAATCAGTGGATAAACAAATTGGTCCAGTTGTGGAAACTGACACTACTAGATTATATTACACATACATATGTATATCAGCAACTTTTAATATGGTTTAATTGAAACACGAAATGAAATAAAAATAAGCATGTTAATTGAAAAAACCTTTCAAACTAAACATTTTATTTCAAAAATTGTTGAAAACGATCCCCACGCAGTTCTAAACATTTCTGTCACTTCTTGGAATAGAACAGAAAACAAGCAGTGTTTATTCCATTTATTTTTACCAAAATTCATTCTTAAAGGCGATAAGTATTATTAATAGGTACTAGGTATATAGAAACTATTAACAGGAATTGGAAAATTGTATTCTTCAGGTTTTTGAAAGCGTCTTCGATAACTTAACGGACATTTCCCGTCAGTTCTTCCGTTCATACTGAGGACGGTTACTACCTTTATTTCGTTCCATAGTCCCTTTTTCCAGAGAACACTTAGTCGTATTGCAGTCGATATTCACAATCACATCCTGGAAACTATTCTTGAAATTTAAAATAACAGGCTTCGAGAGAATACGTCCATTGTCTTTTCGCTGGTTTCTGAAATATGACTACCATAAACGTTTTTTGTTGCTGCGCAAACACCATTTTACGGAGTTTCTTGTAGAATCTACGTAATCTGTTTTGGTTTAGAACTTTCACCTTGACAGTTTGAAAGCTCTCAAACTGATATACGAGGTGTGTAAATTAAGTAATGAGACTGATTTTCTTAATTATTTTTATTCGAATAGAATTAAAATCCAGTATCGTCTTCTTCAAAATAACATTCTTGAGAAGCCACACAGCGCTGGAGACGGTTCTTCCATTCCTCATAGCAGTGCTGGAACCAAGGGCGTTGCCAGGGGGGGCGATGGGGGCGATCGCCCCCTCCCCCCAAATGGTCAAGTAAAAACCAAAATAGTCCGGGGATTGCGCTTGCCGTTGCCTCCAATGACCTTTTCTTTTTTTTTTAACCCTTTAACCCTTTTTCGAAGTTTTTCAAGAACCTCTCTGTAAAAGTGTTGATTTACTGTTTGGCCTGGAGGCACAAACTCTTTGTGGACAATTCCCTGGCTAGCAAAAAGCAAATCAGCATGCATTCAACACCTTTCTCTCCTGATGTCCTGATGTTGTTGTTGAAGGTTTTTTTGGAACAATTTTCGCGCAGATTTTTCTTATCCCCAATTCGTTAGTCAAAATCTGATGAACAATGGTGTGATTCAAATTTAACTCGACATTTTCATCGGTTCTTGAACATGAAGGTCTTCCGCTGCGTGGTTCATCTTCAATCGACTCTTTTCCTTCTGAGAATGCCTTAAACCACCGAAAAACCTGGGCTCTTGAAAAAACACTGTCTCCGTAGGCGTGTCAAAGTTTTGCAAATGTATCCATTGCTCTGTGCCCGAAGTTTGGAGCAAAACCTGATAGCACACCGTCGCTCAATATTAATGTCACTAATTTTTAAAACGTACTATAAAAAAACGGTTTACGGAAACAGTCACAAAGAACAAACAAATGACTCTAACAAGTTCAAACTTGTACTGAAGGTTCATTAGGTACATGTTAACCTATACAGGGTTTGGCCGTAGTACATTTCCTCTAGTAATGTAAGTAATGTCAGTAAATTTTTTTCCCGAGACTGTACGCGCCAGCCCGCGCTTTACGTGCTGGGATTGTGGTGGGGGGATCTGGCAACAAGATCCAACAAGCGTCAGTTGGCTACCGGTCGTTGTAGCGGTCGCATCACTCGTTCTTTGAGAGTCGTTACAGTGACCCGGTGCAAGAAAAAATGCAACGTTCGCTTGAGCAACGGATGGCGATCAAGTTTTGTGTGAAACTGGAGAAGAGTGCTGCGGAAACCATTCCAATGTTGAAGAAGGCTTTCGGCTTCGATTTCCCGGCCTTCGCAGAAGACCAGACATCTCAAAATCCTGGAAGCTTCACCACGACAATGCGCCTGCTTCCTCGTGGCCGATTACCTCGTCAAGGCAGGCATCACCATTGTTCCCCAGCCTCCCTACAGCCCCGATGTGGCCCCATCCAGACTTTTTTCTGTTTTCGCGCCTCAAAACCCCAATGAAAGGACAGCATTTTGGGTCGGTGAAAAACATTCAGAAGGCTTGCACCGACGCTTTAAACGCGATTCCGGAAAACGACTACCGTGCGGCTTTTGATGCGTGGAAGACCCGCTGGAACCGATGTGTGGACGCAGGAGGAATGTATTTTGAAAGTTTCTAAAGATTTGTACCATAGAACCAATAAAAACCATTTTTCAAAGCTCACTGACAGTATTTTCCGGGCAAACCCTGTATATGGATTTTTTAGATAGACCTGAAACTATCTAGGACATACGTAAATACTTACTTTAATTGGCAAAGTTTACTTTGAGATAAAATTTTGTTAAACGCATTCGAACATATCTGTCTGCGGATATTTTAGGAATCCAATATGCTTTAAAAACAACACTCGTGACGTGAAACATTGTATCAATAAGTTGAAAAGCCGAGCGCCATAAAAATGTCACCGCCGTCGACAAAGAGAAAAATATAAACACTTCAGCTGAGAAAACAGACTGCTGGTACTCTCCGATCCGTGTAAAACTAATTATAATTTGAGTTGTTTTTAACTTCTGACAAATTGTGCGGTCGAATTAGGTGTTAAAATTTTATTCGGCCGCCGAAATAAGAAAAGTTTATATGACTGTTCCGCCACTTCATTATTCCTTTATTCCTCTAATAAGCGGGGGGACCTCCGAGGCGGCGGAATTTTTATTATTGCCCTCGAGTTCGCGACGCCTTTCTTCCTACGTCAGGTCCGCTAAATTAGCTGGAGGGAGAAGGCGGCGTTTAAACAACTGCTCGAATGAGAACTTTTTAACTGCTTCCTCCGAGTACCGTGTTTTCATGGGCGTCGCACAGCGTGCCCAAATTCCTGAAAAATGGAAAAAAACTCATAAATGATCCAGGCAATAGGTAGGTTTTGCCTTGCAAAAGGTCAAAGAAAGTTGATCAATGGCATATTTCTTAAATTTGATGTAACACCTACATAATCAGGGCGCTGTTGCTCGCACTGCCAATTTGAAAAAATGAAGCAAAAAATTACTATTTCGCGAATTTCTAATTTTGTGTTAAAGTTTTTTTTACTCAGATAAACATCCGGTTGATTCAAAAAGTATTGAGCCTTGCTGATACGTTCGGATATGATTATTTATGTAATAAACAGGAGGAATTTAATTTAGAATGTAAATGCCATCTGACTCTATAATTTGTCGCCAACGAACAGGCAGACTGCGGATACCACGATCCCAGAACTCATGCTGTTGTGAAGCGAAAAAGTTGTGTATGGGTATTTGAAGATGGTTATCATTATAAAATGATTTATTTATTAAATGTTTGCCGAGGGTACAGAACAAATTATAGTAAGTGGAGGAAAGGTCCGGTGAATACGGTGGATGGGACAGAACTCAAAACCTAACTACAAGAATTCAAGGCGTTTTACTACATGGGGATGCGCATTATCGTGCAGTAGTATAACTTTGTCCAGCCGCAGCCGCAGAAAATCGAGCTGGGCGACCAGATTTCGGAGTTGAGCACAACAGGCAGCGACAGTCGGTGGTATTTACCTCCAAGAGTTCCCAGCGATTCACGCCGCGAAGGCCCCACCAAACTGACAATATCAATTCTCGAATAGACGTCAGCATCCCACACACACAGCACACACTTTTCATTCCCGGTAACAAGATTGTTCAATCAGTCAAAACGACGACTGCGGGAAAGAAGTTGTGTACAACTGTTACTCTGATCGTGTGGTTCCATACGGGTTTGCTTCGACAATCGTACGCAAGCGCTCGATATCCAGTTGGGGTGGTCTACTACATAGATCATAGTCGCCAGATCGGAAGCGTGTAAACCATCTTTTGCATGCTGTTAAACTAGTATGGGATAAATTGGGGTCATTCTGACGCAATCGACGCCCCATGATATCCAAGACTTCACGATATCTGTACCCCTCTTTCACCAGAGTCACTAGCTGAGCGACTTCTGGCGCGGATAAATGCCGCCTGGGCACAATAAAAAAACTAAAGTTTACAAAACCCTTTCAGTTAATTTTGTTTTACCAAAATTGCAAAAATTAAGATTAGTTTCGAAAAAAACTGTTTTTTTTTTTACTAAGAAAGCAGTTTAGTTTTGAGAAACACTATTTTCTTACACACTTGCTAGCTTCGCAGAAAAAAGTCAAAAATTAATTAATCAATTGCACCAAAATTCGTAGAACGAATATTCGATGTACCTTGGGGGTATCAATTTCTAGTTAATTCAATAAATTTATCATAAGGAAAATTTAAGTACCAAAAGGGTTAATCGCTTGAAGAATTAGTCTGTACTTTTTTTAATCGGCTAAAAATGACAAAAACAATTTTTCAAAATACATTTTTTTTTAAATTTTCGATTTTTTTTTGCTTTTCAAATTTACCAAGTGACAGATGCAAAATGATCGCGTTACATGATTACAGCATCGAATTATAGGGTTATGTAATTATGTGACTATGTGATTATGTGGCTGTGGGGTTATTGGGTTATTGTATTATAGTATCATGAGGATTCAGAGCCATAGGGTTTGTGGTTTTACGGATATGGTGAATTTCAGAGTGTTTTTTGAGGTTATGGCCGAACTCTAACGTGCTGGGATAAAACTGACCCCGGATGCAGATTCAGCGACCCCAAAAACATATAGTACACATAGTCAGACCCCCAGAAACTTTTTTGCCGGGTTTTAGGGTTATGTGATTATGGAGTTATGTGGTTATGTGGCTATGGGGTTATGAAGTTATTAGGTTGTGGGGTCAGTTGGTTATTGTATTATAGTATTATAAGGTTTCGGAGCCATAGGGTTTGTGGTTTTAACGGATATAGCAAATTTGAGGGTGGTTTTTGAGGTTATGGCCGAACCCAATCGCCGGTCGGGGTCGTCTTCGTTGAGTTCTTGCACAAGCTGAAATTTGAAAGGATGATAGTTTTATTTCCTCAGGATACGTAAAACTGTCGTCTGACTAACTTCATTTTCTGAGGCAACTAGTGTAGAGGTACTCTGAGGGTTCTCTTCCATACTTAACACAATGCCAATCTTTTTATCTTGGGCAATTTTTGGACGTCCTGATTTTGGTAGATCTTTAACATCACCAGTTTATCTTTTGGACTCAATCCTACTAACTGTGGATTTGGTGATAGGGTTATCTGGATATTTTGCATTAAATAAATTGCATACCTACTGCTGAGTTCTGGTCTTATTTCCACATCCGATGAAAATCAAAATTTCAATTCTTTGTGTCAAAGTTGAATGTGCCATTTTAAAATTGGAATTTTTATAAATACTAACATTAACTTTTCGCACAATTTAATGACAACTATTCTGATTAACTGACAATAAAAACCATGGATACTTCAAAAAACTTAAAATAAAATAAGCTAAGCAAGAAATAAATTTTTTTGCTTAGCAACGTACTTTTTTGCTGTTTTATTTGTGTTCAGTTTTTTCAAAAATTTTCGTTTATTTATTGTGAAAAATATTATATTTTTCATTTTGTAATATTCAATTGTTATTTACTCAAAAATTTTGTTATGTAAGGTGCCAAAATTTTTATATCATTAAATCGACAATGCTCTCAAATTAAATTAAAAAAATGGGGGATTGCCATTTGAAAAATAAGTTGATGACGTCATTACTCAAAAACAAATGATATCTGAAAATAGACGTTCCCTCAAAAATGTGTGTTTTTATTAAACAAAATCGATCTATTCGAGGATTTTTTCCAAAAATTTTTTGTTTCACATTTACTGAATTTATTCCATACTTTAGGCGCGCACTGTATATCGAACATATATCTATTAAGAACAACAGTTTATTTGCCATGTTTCTGTGAACATGAAATACTTTTTGTCTTTTTACGTTTGTTCGTTATGTAAATGACAACCCGTAGGTTTTCTCTCAATATCTGAAAGAGCAGGTTTTTGTCTTTACTGTACACAAAAAATTTGATATGGTTACATAAAGAAATACGTAAAACCGTTTAAATATTGTGTTGTTTTTTGTTTCGTCCTATTAAAAAGTGCCCCCCTTTAAAAAATATTGTAACGGCACTCATGCACTTTCTGCACGATTACGTTGTATCATGTGAACTGAAGGCTAACATATGACGAGTTGCATCTAATTGTGCGAAGAAAATGTTACAAAGGAAGTCCTTCTTTTTTTGTTTCCTAATGGTGTGTACTTTATTTTGCCGTTTGTATGGAAACACTTCGTTATGTTTCGGAGGAGGCAGCAGTTGAAGGTTATAAACTTACAGACAGAAATATATAGGAACAATGTTTATAAAAGACTCTGATACATACTTTAATTAAATCATCCCTAATAAGATTATTAAATAGGTTGAATAATCGTAAATGGGATTAATTAAATTTAATTGAACACCAACGTAACATTGATTTGATCTATAAATATATGTCTTTTGCCATTGACAATTATATTATAGCAATAAAATTTGACATTAAATTATTCATATTTTATCTTCAGAATATAAAGAATATAAAGTTTTTTAGCTAGATAACACAGCTCCACAAAAAAAATCGTTTGCAGGGGTCTGACTATGTATACTATATATTTTTTCCTAACCTCAAAAGACAGGCCTAAAACCATGAAATTCAAGCTAAAAATTATACAATTTGATAAACACCCAAACGAAATCCCATAACTAATCATATATTTCATCAATTCCATAACCATATAATCTCAAAACTCCATAACCTTAGGCCCCATAACCTCAAAAACCCAATAACCTTATGATTCTAAAACCCCATAACTCAGTAAAAAAGAGACTTATACGCGTTTAAGCAGTGTAAATCGATATGTTTGAAATGGATTTCCTCTTCAATCCCAGTACCACTTAACCTCAAAACCGCGTGATCCTAAAACATTATAACCTCAAAAAATCCCATAACCTTGTGATTGAAAAACCTTATAAACCCGTAAAAAAGCCGTAAAAATTCACGCATTCAAGCAGTGTAAATCAATATGTTCGAAACGGGTGTGCCCTTTAACCTCTCTTCAAACCTCATAACCAAATAACCAAATTTTGAGGTTGAGTGATAGTGAGGTTGAAGCGCACACCCGTTTCAAATTTATTGATTTACACTGCTTTTAATGCGTATGTCTCTTTTTTACGCATATTGAATAAAAAAAAAGATATGTTTTATCTAAAATCAAACACATAAAGACTTTTCTACAACCGAAACAACTTAAAATAATTGATCATGCCTTAGTGGAAAGTCACCTTACCTATGGTATTATTGCATGGGGAGCCGCCAATAAAACATGTTTAAATGACATTGCGGTATTACAAAGGAGAATTTTGAAAATAATAATAAATAAAAGCAACGAATACCCATCAAATGAGCTGTACAAAGAATTAAATATACTAGATATCAAACAACTGTTCTTTTACAAAGTGGCAGTAAAGATATACACGGAAAAGCACACCCGACTACAAATTCAGCATCAATATGGCACTCGTTCAAAAGAAACGGCTATAGTAGTCCCGAAAATGAATACAGCAAAATGGCAGCAAAGTTAGGAATACTTAGCCCCTAAAATAAATAACTCGATTCCAGCGTCAATCAAATCAATAAAAAATCCAAAAAAAATTCAAATATGAAATAAAACAGCACTTATATCAAGTAGGAAGAACAAGTATCTACAACTGATTTATTTAATCAAAACTACTTACCTGTAGAACCACTGTCTTATATAATTATATCTTTTAACTATCTGTATGTAAAACTGTGTCGCAAAAAATTTTTCTACAGTGTGTGTGTTGCAAATTTTATATATTTTAACATTGGTTGTTATTATATGTATGTCCGTTTGTTAATATACTATATTATATGTGCTTAATTTTATTTACGTATACGTTTTGTGATAGTTCTCTCTATATTAATTGTATTATATTAATTTTAGTAGATGTACTTTATTTTATTTTATTTAAGGAATTAACTAGTATTGATATGTTACAAATTTTATTAACTATTTTAACTCACACTGAAGTTTTTTTCTTAGGTGAGCTCTGTAATTGTTTATTTTATCTTTTACATTTATCGTGTACATTTTTAATTGAAAATAAACAATAAACAAACAAAAAACAAACAAACTACAAGTAAAGTGCGGACCCATTGAGCTAGAGGTAGATTGTCTTCATCCTTATCATTTTGTAATCGAAGCCATTGTGCTAGTGGTAGTAAATCATCTTCACCAAAACAGTTGCGTTTAATTTTAATCTAGCATGTGTAAAACAATAATTAGCTATTGTACTTTGAGAAACACGATCCCAAACTTTTGAAATTAGAGAAATGCTTTCAAGGATATCTAGGTTTTTAGAAGTATAATCATTTTTCCAAATAATGCTGATGTCATCCAAGCTCTTGGATTATTTTCATATTCAACAGGTAGGGATTTAACATTTTTGAAACATCGAGGCTGCTTAGCTTTGCCAATAACCACGAGTTTCACTTTTTCCAACCCAGTCATATTTGCTGCAACAAAAAACAGTTTCTTTGGAAAGTTTTCCTCCAACACACTTTTATCCCTTAAATTTCATTGTTTTAAATGGCAGCATTCTAAAAAATAAACCAGTTTCATATGTGTTGAAAAATTCTTCATCTTTGTATCCTTTTCTTAATGGCCACACTGGTGTTAACCAATCGTTACACACCTCTTTCGGTACATCTACTTTCCCGACGCTTTCTTTATAAGCGATAATCTGACCCAACATTTCACTACACATTTCGTCGTTATATCGAGCCATCCAAAAAAAAAAAACGTCATCAAAGTTGGCTTAGTAAAAAAAGACGTATTTCTATTCTAACTTAAATTTATAACCTTATTTAGATGTCAAAACGGTTGCATTATATGACAGCCATTATTTATGTTACAATTGTCACTTGTCAAAAATTTGACATAACCTAAAAGCTTCCACATGATTTCTATCTCTCTCGTTCATAGCCAACTATAGGTTTCACATATAAAAACGATTATTTCCGGCCGGGACTTTTGGAAATTCGTCACAAAAATCGATATGTCGTTATATCAGATGTCAATATAAACGGTATCTACTGTATATATTTTTTTTCTTTTCTCTCTCAATTTTCAAATTTTAATTCAGAAATTCTTCAGTTTAGTTTTCTGAGTTGACAAGATGACACAAGTATACCTACCTATTGTCGAAAATATACGTATACCAAAAATGTTCATGTTTAGGTGTGTATAGGTATTTTCAGGTAATTTCAGTATTAAACTGACTAAGTACTGCATTTTTTTAAATATAATAAAGGCCTTTAGGATTATCAATTTTTTTTTATTGATCTTTATCATCAATAATAATTTTATTTTTATTGATCATAATAATAAGTACCAGTAACAAAAAACAAATTTAAAGAAATTTTCAGAAGTGTTCCGACCGATCCATTTTTTTGGATAATGGTTGTCCAGCCGGCTTCTTACGATTCTTCCACAATGGGCTGGACAATCATCAAACTATAACCAACCTCTTTTCTTAAATTTAAAGGAAACACCCGGCGGTACGGTAAACACCACACTTTAAAACAAATGAACAAATTAATGTAAAAGTTCAAAAGATTATAAAACAAATCATATGAAAAATTGGATACGAACGATAAAAATCCACATATTTCAAAAACGGCTTAGAAAAATGCAAGAAATAACAGTTTTTATTAAAAAGCCGTAAAGTGCATTAAGAAAAAAATGTGATCATGTTAATCGGTAAAGAGTACAATTCATAGTAGGTTTTTTTTATATCAAAAGAACCCCCATGTACTAACTTTTAATACAGTGCGTTAAAAGATAATAATAATAATAATACTCACCCTATAATTACTCCGAAGAGTAACCCCATAGGTCCTCTCAGGGATCTGGGCGGGGTAGGGGTGGCTATTATTATTATTTGCCATTGCGCACTGGGAGCGACTTAAAATTATTTCGGTAACGCATTTGCTTTACAGTTCTGAGGAAACCCAGAAAAATCAGAACATTACCAAATCTAGAGCATGTGCGGTTTTATTGGCATATATGCATCCACACGTATACTAGTGTATTAGTGGTTGCATATGAAGTCCTGACAGAGAAAGCGAGATAATTAAAAATCGTCTTCCCCGGCCGGGACTCGAACAGAGATATCGCGACTGGAAAGACGGTGCTTTGACCCACTCGGCTACCCGTGCCCCTTATGTTTGCGATATTTACAAAAATATATTTTTTGGAATTTAATGTCAACACCGTGTATCTCGAAAACTAAGTGTTTGAAGACCTATGTTTACATAAACTTTTTTGTATTAATTTTAAAAGTTACATTAGGTTTTAAAGTTCTCCTACAAAAAATTGAAACACCTTGTATATAAATTGTTCACATACCGAAACACTGCACTGTACCTACCCGTCGTACCTTTCGCTAACCACGTGGGCATCATCAGGACATAATTACAGCTGATGTTTTAATTTAATTCAAACTGTTCTTGGTTTTCCTTTTTACGTTGAAAGTCCTACTTCCAGCATATTATAAATAGGCACCATAATTTCTTTTCTTCACGCCTTTTTTTATTTAATTCGTAGCGACAAAGACGTACAAAGCACCTCCCACGGAACACCCTAAATTACCATAATAACGACATTTTAACACTGCCGTGCAGCGTTCCCGTCCACTAATTAAGACCTGAAATATTAGTTATTTCCAGGACAGGAAGCGTTTAAAATAAAGCGCCTATTCATTACGGTTATTTCGGAGGTTATGTACGGCGAGCGCAGCGACATCCCTTTGATGGTCGCCTGCTGGCGGAACTAAGGCGAAACATGTGACGATCTACAAGCCGCCCATTGTTTAAACAATCGAATAGCGTGGCGGGTAATTTGCGAGGTATATAAAACGGTGTGCGGTCTGGTCTCGGACAGGACCGGCGCCGCCCTTCGGGTAATATGTGCATATGAATAAAAATTTACAGTTAGTGAAATATTCAATATTTTTTATTTTTATTTAAATAATCAATTTTACCTACATATGTTTATACAAAATAAACGAAATACATCGTAAAGATGCACATTTTAGGAAATAACTTTATAAACGTTATGCCATTACGTATATAAACCATAAGCCATTATGTATACTCGAAAAAGTGTTCAAGATGTAGCAACGGGTTAATCTCAAGTTTCTTGTTAAACTGGGGAAAACTTTTACAGAAGCTTATGCAATGTTTAAAGAGGTGTACGGGAATGGATGTTTATAACGACACAAGTTTTTGAATAGTTTAAACGGTTTAAAGAGGGGCGTGAAACGGCCGAAGACATTGAAAAAACTGGTAAATGAATCCACGATCATCGTCGTCTAAGCACTCGAGGGCTTGCTGAAATAACAAGAATCGACAAAGAGTGTGTTCGCCAGATTTTGCATGAATCGTTTAACATGCCAAAACTCCTCACTCCCGAGCCAACGGAATCAAGTATGAACATTTGCGCTGACATTCTAAACAACACTGGCACTGCTCCAGGCTTGTTAGACACGGTGATTACTTGTGATGATTCGTAGTTTTTTTCTTACGACCCCGAAACAAAGCGCCAATCCATGCATTGAAAGAGCCCGAACTCGCCAAGGCAAAAAAAGCCAGAATGAGGCTTTTTTTTTTGACATTCAAGGCATTGTTTATGTTCACTGAGTCCCTGAGGGTCAGACGGTCAATCAACATTATTACATCGATGTTTTGACGGCCCTTTGTGAGCGTGTGAGAAGACGAAGACTCGATTTGTGGAAGACCAAATCATGGAAGATTCACCAAGACAATGCACCGGCCCATTCTGCTTTGTCTGTGAAGGCGTTTTTTCAAAATACGGAATTACTGTGTTGGAACATCCACCATACTCGACCGACCTTGGCCATTGCGACTTTTTTTGATTTCCCAAGGTCAGATCGGTACTGAAAGGGACAAGATTCGAAAGTATGGAAGCGGTTAAAGCAAAAGCGACGGAGGTTCTGCACCAGCTGACAGAAGCGGACTTCCAGCACTGATTTCAACAGTGTAAAAGTCGTATGGACCGGCGTCAAGGGGAATATATCGAAAGCAAAAAAGTTGCTACTGTTATTGGTAACGAAAAAAGTGTTATGATAGCAGTTCGGTTATTTAATAAACACACCTCGTATAAACGTCTTAATGGTGAACAGGTATACCCTGTACACAGTAATGAAGAGAAGAAATGGAATTATTAATTTCAAATGTCTACAAAACTATCAGTCTATTAATATTTTAAGTGCCCAATATATGTATGGGATAACTTTTTTTATTATTTTCAGACGGACTAGACTATGGAAAAATAGAATAAAAACTCTGAAGTCAATCAAGATGGGAAATTGAGAAACCCGGGAAATTGGAAGAATTGAGATACTCGGTAAAAAATTTTACCAGCCTCAAATTTACGTGAACAATAACTTCGTGTTCCAATACGTAATAGTTGCCGAAAATATTATTATACTCGTCGTGAGTTATATTTAGAACATTGTCTGGTCATTTGCAGCTTACAGGCTAGAAATTTCCGGATATGGAGTAACCACCACAAGACGGGGATTCCATACAGATATTCAAAGAATTAAAGCAAAACCTCATGTTAAATATACGGTCGGACAGAATTGGTCGTGACATAGTCTTCTATAAACCTTATCGGGTGATTATATCGAATGAGGGAGAGTAAGACAGAAGTTACACGCCAGTCCAGCAGAATGAATCCATCTGGTACACAGATGGGTCCAAAACGGAACAAAGCACTGGAGCGGGTGCAACAAATAGAGACCCAGGGTGCGAAGCATCAGCATAAACCTGGGCAACCGTATTTCAGGCAGAAATAACTGCAATATCCACTTTCCGCAGGAGATGACCAGGAGGTCTTACACAAATAAGAGGATCCAGATCATCTCTGATAGCCAAGCAGCACTCAATGCCCTGGGAGCTGTAGGAATACCTTCCCAGGCAGATAAAGACTGTATGGATTCGCTACCACAATTAGCGGAACACAACAGTATCACTCTCAAGTGGATAGGGCACCAAGGCCATGAAGGGAACGAAAGAGCGGACTTTCTTGCAAAAAAAGGGGCGGAGGTTCCACTGATAGGGCCGGAACCCACCTGCGGTCTGGCTTACCGGACAGCCAGGAAGGTCATAAAGGGCCTATTAAGAGAAAAACATATATGGCACTGGGCGAAAGTCCCAGGGTTGAGACACTCGCGGATGTTCATTGGCGAACCATCCTGGGACAAGTCAATAGACTTCATAAAACTGGGTAGAAACCAGCTGAGATGGATAGTAGGACTGTTTACGGGACACTGCCCACTCATGCGACATCTCACGACAAACGGGGTGAAAAATGATCCCGATTGCAGAAGGTGCGGAGAGGAGGAAGAAACCTCCTTCCACATATTATGCTAATGCCCAGCGCTGGCAGCTATCAGGCATTCGAACTTTGGGGCTATAACAATAGAACCAAAAGAAGTGACAGACGCTCCGTTAGAAACTGTCCTTAAATTTCTTAAGGAAACAGGTCTAATGGAAAGACTAGACTGTGAGTGCACAATAAGCATCAGCTTAAGTGCACAGGGCATGCACCTACCCCATACGTAATCGCAATCGTAATCGTTGTCTGGTCATTAATTATGCGTTGAATTTTTTTAATAGCGATCCTCCTAAAAGCCGGTCCTGGCAGCGGGCGGAACCAGCTCCGGCTAAATGTCATGCACATGTGTGACTAATAGCGAGTTAGAAACAGATACGGTAATGTCTGCCGCGTAAGACGCTCTCCCCGGCTTTGATCGCTGCTCGCTTTGTTTTAACTTCATTAGTGTAATATTTATAACTTTACGCGGTGATTTATGTCCCGAACAGGGGCTTTGAGGAAGAGCGCTACGCCGTGGGTTGTCACGAAAGCCGCAGCGGCCCGGATTCTCCTTGTTCTTTAGTGCCACCGAATTAATTGCGGGACCCAGTAATTGGCGTTTATCGCTTATTTTTGGCGGCGAGAGGGTTCAGAATCCGCCTGAATCCATATTATTTACTCGTATGTATATAATTAGGGAAATAGGGTTATAACTCGTGAAAGGCGTTGAAGTTTTCGTTCTTTGTGTAAACTGGAACTTATGCCAAAAGCAGTGTTTTAATAGAAACTTTCTCAAATGTTCTCATACTTTTCACAGCTTAATGGTTACATTACATAATCATTTTGTATATACAAATAACACTAAGTAACGAGTTTTGCACAAGAGTTTTGCACAACAATCAAGTTTTCGAAGTACCTACGAGGTATGGCTATTAACAAACCGCTACTGATGTTGCCACCAGCGCGCTACGAGCGCGTCGCGACAAGTTTGAACAGAACTGTGTCTGGTGATACTTTCCCCACCCTGAGCTCGCTGGACAAGCCGGTGGTTTGAGTTAGTCTACGCACCAGTGACGCGTCGAAAAAAATGTTAAGTGTTCAGATGGAGCAACGGGTTAATCTCAGTTTCTTGTTAAACTGGGGAAAACATTTACAGAAGTTTATGCAATGTTATAAGAAATGTACGGGAATTAATGTTTATCCCGCATACAAGTTTTTGAATGGTTTAAATGGTTTAAAGAGGGACGTGAAACGACCGAAGACAATTCGCGCTCCCAAAACATTGAAAATATTGGTAAATTATTCCGCGAAAATTGTCGTCTAAGCATCTGAGGGCTTGCTCAGCTTGCTGAAATAACAAGAATCGACAAAGAATGTGTTCGCCAGATTTTACATGAATCGTTAAACATGCGCAAAGTTTGCGCAAAAATGGTGTCAAAACTCCTCATTCCCGAGCAAAAGGAATCAAGAATGAACACTTGCGCTGACATTCTAAACAATATTAACACTGATCCAGGCTTGTTAGACACGGTGATTATTTGTGATGAATCGTGTTTTTTTACTTACGACCCGAACTCGCCAAGGCAAAAAAAATCCAGGATGAGCAAATCCAAATTCAAAGCGATGGCGATCGTCTTTTTTGACATTCGAGGCATTGTTTACGTTCACTGGGTCCCTGAGGGTCGGACGGTCAATCAACATTGCATCGAGGTTCTGACGGCCCTTCGTGAGCGTGTGAGAAGACAAAGACCCGATTTGTGGAAAATCAAATCATGGAAGATTCACCAAGACAATGCAAGACCAAGGTAATGCACTGGCCCATTCTGCTTTGTCCGTGGAGACGTTTTTTTTGCAAAATACGGCATTACTGTGTTGGAACATCCACCATACTCGCCCGACCTTGCCCCTTGCGACTTTTTTTTATTTCCCAAGGTCAAATCGGCGCTGAAGGGGACAGGATTCGAAAGTGTAGAAACGGTTAAAGCAAAAGCGACGGAGGTTCTGGACCAGCTGACAGATGTGGACTTCCAGCACTGCCTTCAACAATGGAAAAGTCGTATGGAACGGTGTAGAGATCGCCGAGGGGAGTACATTGAAGGCAAAAAAATTTCTAACTGTAATTGGTAACGAATAAAAAGTGTTATGACAGCAGTTCTGTTATTTAATAGCCACAAAACGATTTACATCTTCTAAGAGTAAACCGTTTTACACCTTTTTTATGTTTACGTAGGGCTTACTTGTTGGCTAACTAGTCAAGTGGTCCTATTGATCTCTCTGTAAGCTTTCCGGTATCATCGTAGTAGAACACGGTTCATATACTTCGGAAGTTTCTCTTCCCTATTCCTTTTGTCTCACAACTTCTGTCTTTAAACGCAATTAGGAATTCGAATTCTGTTCATTCCTCATGCCACCCTGTCGGTTCTTCTCTTCGTTTTCTTTCCTATTCATTATCTGATGGATCATGTCACCGATAATTCTCATGCAGATGTTTTTTTTTTTTAATTTTCCGTTGTGAGGACGCTCACGTAGTCCTTTAGGTTTGTTCTTGTTCTTATTTCTGCTTTCCTCCTGTTGGTTTCTCAAACTTGAGTGTTCTGTCATCCCCTAGAAAAGCATTAATATTGGCTGTAACTCTGAGGGTGACGTAGCATCTGAGGGTAATTATAGGATTTTCTACGATAAATAATTTTATGTTTCCATAGTAGTCAAGAACATGATGTTCCTACGAGGTGCAGATATTACTTTTTTCAGATCTAAAATGAATTACATTAATAAAAAATAAAATTATGAAATTCGACCTAGGCCGATAAAAAAATATTCTAGTACTTCCATCACTACCGTTAATGGAAATTAGCATTTTGCGGCTTCAAAATTTGAAGAAAAATGTCAATTTTTGAACGATCGCAGAAAAAAAATGTTTTTGGATACAAAAAAAATCTAGTGTCCGATAAACTCCACTACAGTATCCTTTGACGTGCTGTATTCGAATCCGATCCCAGAATTACTCCATCACCATCAGTTACAGCCAAGATTAAGAGGTTTTTCTAGAGGATTTTTGTTCCTAATGGAAAACCTGAGGGGGTCATAAAGCAATTCACGAACCTGAGGGTCATGGAAAAACTACTTAGGGATACTTCACTGGAGTTTCTTGAACACATTAATTTGGGTGTGATGACTGTGAGCTATTTTGCTGTCTGAGCATCAAACCTATATTGTCTTGAAGAAAGATCCTCAAGGGGACTCTTCTGGCCACGCTCTAATTTTTTGTGAGTGTGTTGGAGTTTAAATATAAAAGCGAGGGTTGCCTGCACTCCAAAGTCTCATATTCTGAGGGTTAACGTAGCCCGAAAGATGGAACCAAACCTCGTAAGTAAAAAAAACACCTTTTACAAACACAGATTACGAACATACATTGCCAGAACTGTAGCCTTAGAGGATCGTCCGCTCTGAGGATTTCCTGTGTGGATTGCAGACGATATGGATTGAGCTCCAAATCGTATTTCAAAATTTTTTGACACGTTATACAGGGCAAATTCACTTGTTGGCTCAGATGGGTAATTGATATTTTTGGATTGTCCGTTATCACTTGGCTAATCATTTCAACATTTTCTTTTGTCCTTATTTTGGATATGTCATTCCTTTTTTGCGATTGACACGCCCAGTTTCTCGGTACAAATGTAAAAAACGTTTTACTGACCGGCTAAAATGGTCGAAATGAATAACTGCGTCTGGAAAAACTTCCCAGAAGTCCTTATATGTAACCCTCACCGAATATATCCAGTTTTCATTGATTCTACGGCTATTTCTAAAATAAATGTTAAGCAAAACATGCCTCTGTTCTTCATTATGTGTGTCAAGGTTTATCGTTTATAATTTGTTGGCATAATTTTACTGGTTTACTTTTGATTTTTAGTTTTAATAAAAATAAGATAATAATAAATAACGTTTCTAGGTTGGATATGTTTATTTGAAATAGTAAAACCAGTTCGTATAAGGTATATCTTTGTTTTTTTTTTCTACAACATATTATTTATATTTTGAACTAAGTATCATCAATCTTTCATTGCGATGGTTTTTTCTTCATCTGAAGAGTTTTGGATGATCATTTTCTCCATCACGTTCTTTTGAAAAGGTATTTTCTTTGAAAGTACTGCAGTTTTTTTCAATATCTTCCGCTTTGTGTAATCCTTGGCTGAAACAGACAAAAACTACAATATCTTTACATTAACCTTAGAGTATTAAAACTTAATTCGATAAAAATAGGCACCCTAGAAAAATTAAGAAAACAGAGAACATATTCTCATATATTTACTAATTGACTCTCCTACCTTTAATTTTAATTATAATTCAGTTTTAATCCAAATCTTGCGTCTATTTATGCGTTACTCTTCATCAAAATAATACCACGGAAACTTGATGTTTTCTTTCTTCAGGAAGTATATGAAATGTTATATTGGTGACCCTTTTAATTCTAGGACTAACAGAAAGGTACACAAAAATACTGATTCATTATAAAATGAGTATTTTAATTTTTATTAGTAGAACACACAAATAGAAAGCGACGGACGTTTTAATAAACAATGGCACAGTAATTAGTGTGTTGAGCTACCACCAGGTGGCTAACGCTTAAGCTGAATTTACACGTGTCAAGTAGCTAAAGCAAGTTAAAGCATTCCAGCAACTAAAACGCCGACTAAACGAGTGTAGACAGGTCAGTTAGGTTCATTAGTATAGAGTGCGGAGATTATTATTTGTGCCATATTTTAAAAATGTATCGTTGGAGTGAAGAGATTACATTAAAGTTTGTAGAAGAATATCGTGAAAGGCAATGCCTATGGGATACAAGAGCCGCTATTTATAAAAATAAACAAGCTCTTTCTATATAAACAAGCAATTTCTATATTCTGGTACGTCTGCTTCTGCTAATTCTCTTAACAAAGTAGATGAAGCACCATATATTTCTCTCCGACTCAGCCATTTTCGTACCCAACAACGCTTGTTTTTGTTTCTGTTCATTTCTGCTGCAATTATTTCTGATAATTCACCACATATATTCAATACACAATTCCGCATTGCTACTCGCATAACTTTTCCAGACATGTTTAAAATCAGCACTAATCAACAACTAATCAAGAATAGGCACTATAAAATGTAGACGCTCACTAAACAAACGGACTTAATTTTAGTTACTTGATTTAGTAACTTACTTTAGCTACTTGACACGTGTAAATTCAGGTTTATATTAGATTCCCTATAATGTTTTTAATTATGTATGTAAACACCCTGTATAACTTTCCTTTGTTCGACTCCAAAACAAATTTTCAGGGCGTTTAGTATTCACATTACAAAAAAAAAGACCGCTGCCGTTTCTTTTCAACGGGGTGGCATTAAATCATCTATCGACCCCGTCGCCAATAAGCCCCGTATAATAATAAATGTGTTAACACATAAACGATAACCGAAGTTAAATTAATAAAGATCCGGGGGCCGGTTCTTTTGTCGGCCGGGTAGCGGCTCGCCCCCTCGCGGAAGGGTGGCTGGCGCGCGGTTGATCGGCGAATGATAGAGATTGATTGGGGTGGAAATGGCGAAATAATTACCCTCGCACTCGCTGCAATGTTTACCGGCGTCCCGAAAAATGGATTAATTCATTTTTAATATGACTTGTGCAAACAATCTCTTTATTGTGCTGCTGGTGGTGTTTGCATAGTTTCGGTTTTGTACGGGGGAGAGGGGCGGGGCGGGGGTGGGTAGAGGGGAGTTGTTTCGGTTCGCTCTCTGTTTGTTGCGCTCGCTGCGCTTTTTAAAATTCACCGCGCCTGCACCGGGTTCAGTGGCGTTAGTACGAGGGGGCTCTAGGGATTCCGGAGCACACTTGAGAAATCCGAAAGTTTTTTTTCAAATACATTGTGCCAAAGCCGTAGCCAGATCTGACTTTTAAGGAGAGGGGGGGGTCTTAAAACTCTCTTTTCCAAAGTGGAAAAAATAATTTATATGCCTTTTTTCAATCTTTTTTTAATAGCAGGCCTTGTAGTCCAGTCTGTGAGCTGGGAGACTAACTAAGTTTGGTGCAGCTACTCGAATTCAAAAAAAATTGTTTGCATCATGTTCTATGAACCGAACCTCTAAGGTCATTCGCGACTATCAACCAACTTGGCAAACCCCCTCAGATCACCCCTATACTATAAAACACACCCTATTCTCACCCTCATTTTTAAAGTGGTATTTAATTTTTGAAAAAATGACAATTAAGCATCGAAAGTAAGTTCCAGCGGGTTTTTTGGGTCGCTGACCATGAATCCGATGTCACTTTCCCGGAAAATTCATGCCACGCAAATCGCGTGAACAATGATTCAATTTTCGCAAAAGTGGCCCAATTTTCCAGTTTTCCCGGCAGTGGCATGAATTTTCCGGGAAAGTGACATCTGATTCATGATCAGCGCTCCATGAAACCCCAATAGCGACTTATCAGACGATTATTTTCATGAAATTGAAAAATTGTCTTTCCAGGTTTTCCGGAAAATTTTCATAGTTTTCTAGAAAATTTACATGATTTTTCGTTATTAGTTATCATTATACGCTGCTGGATATCTTTATGACGTGAAAAACGCAAATCGCGAGAACAATGATTAAATTTCCACAAAAGTGACCCAATTTTCCAGTTTTCCCGGCCGTGACATGAATTTTGACATCGAGAAAATGATATCGGATTCATGATCAGCGATCAAAAAAACCCGCTGGAACCCACTTTCGATGCTTAATTGTCATTTTTTCAAAAATTAAATGCCACTCTCAAATTGAGGGTGAGAATGGGGTGTGTTTTATAGTATAGGGGTGGTCTGAAGGGGTTTGCCAAGTTGGTTGATAGTCACGAATGACCTTAGAGGTTCATAGAACATGATGCAAACAAAATTTTTTGAAATCGAGTAGCTACACCAAACTTATTTAGTTGGCCTAATTCCCCGGCTCACAGACTGGATTATTGGCTTATCGGTTTAAAATAAGTTATCTTTTTCGGAATACCAATATCTTTCAGATTGAAGCATTTTTTTTTAGTTTGAAATAAAACAGTCAAGGCAAAGGCTCATTTTTTGAACCTCGATTTTCACACTTGTCTTTATCACAAATAGTACAATTAGATGAAACATTTATTTCAGTAAAATTTCAAGAGCATAGACACCGCTCCGGGATACAAGGAGGTGGAACTGATGTTCAATCAGAGTGATTTGCATAAGGGAGAATGCATGACTGAAGTTCAAGTAATATTTCCAATCGAATGGATCACCTACGATTCATTTACCAAGGGAATACTCAAAATCAAAGAAAGAGTCTTAATACATGACTACTAAAAAGTTCTCTCACAGTTGAAATTCCTTGCCATCATAAGTAGATTCCTAAAAACCACATAGGATTCAAAAAGCACCGCAGTCTATGAGAGGCAAGGGGATTCACATCCAAAAAGCACCCCAATCCATGAGAGGCCAAGTGTCATGTGTCACTTTCATACCATACGTTTCGGGAAATTTTCATGTTTCTGTTTCGTGAAAGATATAAAAGTTTATTTACATATTTTGAGGTCAATATTTGATATCTGCCAAAATTTCGACTTTTGTGATTTTTGTGACTGGGTCAGTCCACTTCTAACTTCCACGATGATTTGAGACACCCCTTAATATTTTTATGGTACACAGAAAATGCCCAAAAATTATTAAAATTTATAGAGTGATATAAAAGTTTTTGCCAGAAAAGTAAAGTTTTGAGATATCAGACCTCTTTAGGGTCTGCCATCTCGGTAGGAAGGCACCAAGCCGGAAAAAACATATATGAAGCACTAATTTTATTGCTACCACGGCTGTTTATTTTTAGAATACTGCCGCATACTTACCGGACACCCTGGCATACAGTCTGGAAATTAGAGGCCTAAAAAATATGGGGAAAACAACTCTTTCTACTATTATTCTTTCTGTCCATTTTTTTTATTACTGCAAAAAACTCTGAAATGAGCACACTATAGAGCAATGCTTGAAACTGATAAAAGAGAACTAAGTTGGATAATTGTGAATGATATTCATATTTTATTTCTGCTACATACCTATATTATTTATTTTTCTACATACATATATGTATGTACAGGTACATATGGTATATGTCAAATTATAACATTAAAATTGGATATCCTAACTTCACATGATAACACAGTTTCCAGACACAAGTCTATTTACTTACATACATACCTAATACTTCGAAAATTAAAATGCAAAACCACATCACAAAATTCAGTTTTCACAACTTTACAGTAGAGCAAAAAAATTGATGTGTGCTGTGCTGCCAGAAGATTTTTGTTGTGTGAAGTTGGTGAAACTGCGGATAGCAGTCCTACGGGTGGATATCAAGAAACTAAGTCCTCCAATCGTTCAGGGGCGAGAATTTGAATTTAAATAAATTATGAACTCAGTTTCGCCAAAAACTGAGTTGTGTGATGCTGGATCTTAAACGACGATGTTATTTTTCTTGCTGCACAGAGTTTATAACAACATTATCCTTTAAAGTGCACAAAGTCATAACATAACTCTCTAAATTTAAAATTAATACAGCCAATTCCCGAAAATTCGTAAAACTATCAGGTTCATATTTTAAAAGTAAAAACTTTTCAGTTTGACTTAAGTCTGGTTTTTTCTGTCATTTTTAAGTATTTGAGGAATAAATTCTTACTTAATAATGTTTAGATCTGGCTACTTTGGCACAGATAAAATTTGACGCAAATAAAATATAAAACGTTTTCCTTCTTCTTACAAAATTAACTTAATATTGCTTACAAATTGCACTTTATTTATCGACTTATACATCTTATTTTATTTTTAATAACTTCATACTTTTTATTTCAATGACACTTACAAATCGTATATTATGTTAAAAATACTCTTACTTTCTCAAAATTACTTTATCGAATTAACGTGTTTTGCCAATTGGACCCCTCTTGGTATTGTAGACGTATGCCACTGACTAGATCGGATGTATAGATTTACGTTGTGTCGATTTCGTTCTTTTTGGCGGTAGGTAAACGACCCTATTCATCGGCCTGGCACTATCAATTATCGCTCCATTTTTGTGGTTAATTATTTAAATGGACTCTCGTTTAGGAAATCGCTGTTCGGTGTTTATCTTTTTGCTATTTTACGCGCCGTCGGCACCGAAAACAATTTGATTAGCGACCTGGGGTGGGTTAAATATATTTTTACAGAGAAATTAGATAGTTTTAAAGCGGTTCGTAATGGAGAAATTATACCGGGTGATACATAAACACAGTGTCATAATCACATAATCACAATCTCTTTCCGTATTTATTTTTTGTGGTATGTATAGCTACAGGGTGTTCTATAATTATGTCAAAACTTTTCAAGGGTGTATTCTATAAATGCTGTCAGAGTTGAACAAAATAAATATATAGAAGTAAAAAGTTTTAAAAATAATTGTGCTATATCGTGCATATTTTTGTAGTGTTAACAATAACCCAAAAAAAGTCACGACACAAAAATGAATAGGCGTTACTTGTTTCAGCCTAACGTGGGTGCAGAAGGAGAATAAACAATTTATCCAAAAGACACAAACCAAATCTCAAATTCTTACGTTACTTTGTTATTGAGGTAAAAAATTAAAAACGTATTTTTTGGTTCGCCTTGTACCTATGTGTGAACAAATAACTTTGTAGGAAGGGCTCTAATCGAAAAAGTTTGTATGAAAGAAACCAAGAACACTCCTTTTAAATGTTTTATGTCCCGTACTTATAGGACACAATGTATAAGGTTTGTTTGCAACACCGGCTTTCAACAGTTTAATTACTGAGCACCACAAAAAACAATAGTGTGAGCCATGTACGTACTTGACTAGTGTATCCCACAGTATTTTGACCAGCTTTATACCTAAAAAACACAAACTTTATACCTAAAAAACATACTTTTAAAAAACGTACTTTTATATGTACTGAGAGGGATAAGTGTCTTTTTTCACTTTTCACAGCTACGCAAAAAAAAATCATGATCCTGGATATTGACCTTGGTATCCGTATGTATTTTTCGACGCTGAATTCGAATCCAACCTCAAAAAATCAATACACCCTCAACATTTTAGATACAGTGATAAAATAGGGTAAAATCAACCCTGATATATGATGACAAGAAGTACATGCAGAAATTACTCCTGATGTAAAACCATTAGTTTGCGTAGGTTGGTTATTTTAGATATAACTATTGTCATGACAAAACATTTATTATAAGGGTGAAAATCGAGTAAAATACGGGTTGAAAGGGGCAAGGAATGAAAATTTGACAAAATACGCAATTTTTATTCCAAGAATATATTTCTGGGGGTTTGACTTTTTTGTCAATACACCCTTTGTTGGTTGGATTCGATTCGAATGTTGGTTGGTTGGATTCGAATTCAGCATCGAAAAATACATACGGATACAAAGGTCAATATCCAGGATCATGATTTTTTTTTGTGTAGCTGTGTTATTTGACGAAGTTAAAGTGTGAGGCACTCTATGAAAATAATGGGTGGTCCGATTTAAATACAGAAAATTTAATAGCACATTCTATACACAAAAATATGTAATGCAATAATGTCATACAAACTATGTGTCAAAAGGAGTTGACATTTTATTTGATAAAACTTCCTGATAAACTGATACGATGTAACAGTAATTTTAATTCAAACGTGAAATGGTTTCATGTCATGTCAGATCATGAAAATTATTCAGCTCAGTCATGGTCAACCTTGTTATTTTTAATAATGATTATGCTTCCTAGTTCACAAAAAAAATAAACGCATTTTCTTCAAAAACTTCAACCAAAATAATTTTGAACTCCACTTTGAAAGATTGCACATTGCCATATAGTTTGTATGACATTATTGCATTACTTTTGTGTGTAGAAGGAGTATTAAATTTTGTATATCTGAATTAGGTTCACCCGGTATTACTTTAGATTACCCGGAAATCTGTAAAAATGCATGCATTCAAAATCTCACAACTTTCAATATAGACATTGAAAAGATCTTAGTTAACAGATTTTCGAGAATATAACATGTACTTGTGTAGATACAGTACCTATTCAAACAAAAAAATCAAGAAAAACATTTGAAAAAGTCGTGTAACTTGGTTGGGAATCGACAGGACACAAACATTTTTGGGTTTCTTACTTTTTTCACCTATTACTAATAATGTGCTCATTCGAATTCGGAATATTTGCTCAACGTGGCGTATTTTCATGTTATTACAGAAACTTCTGCGTTTTTTCGTGTAGAGCAGAGGTTCCAAAACTTTTGCAACGTAGACCTCTAAACGTTCTTCGTGGACCCCCTGCCTACCTAATACTGAATTTTCCAAAACTTATTAACTTAAAATGTGTTTTTTTACAGCTGACACAGTGCTGCTCACTTTGATATGGTGTTTTTTGTAGATAGTATTTAAAGTAATTTGTGTATTACACCCAACACAATCTGTGTTAGGTGTAATAAGACTTATAAGGGAACGTTTAAATGTTGACGATGACCTGCCTAAATGGGGTCGTCCTACGTGGACCTCCATTTACATCTCGTGCATCCCCATTTTTTTTCTCGCTGACATAGACCCCCTGCAAGTTTAAATTAACCCCAGCAGGTCCGTATAGACCGCTTTGGGAATTTATGGTATAGAGCAGGGGTCGGCAAACCACATGTGGCTCTTTGACTCCTTGAGTGTGGCTCTGCCGCAAAAGACCACGTGTGGGCGCTAATGGTGGTTAATATCGTGTAGAGCATAATAAAATAGCGCATAAACTTCACATTAAGTGTTTGTCAGTCATTGTTATTACTAAATTTTATAGATACTTTACTTACACCTTAATTTATATCAATATACAAGATGATCATTAAGCATTATTGTGATATCAAGTTTTATTCAGTGTACTTATAGTTTAATTAAGACTCAAAGAGTAAACACTTAAGACAAAATTCTTAAGACTTAAAATTAAAGTGTATTAAGGTAATAAACAATGTACCTACCTTTATAATATAAGTTTAAATTAGACTGTCAATAGATATCCCAATCGTTGTCCTTTTGATATTCGGCTCTTTTGCCTGATGAGTTTGCTGACCACTGGTTCTATATCAGTGGTTTCTCTTATTAAAAAAATAATTAACTTTGTAATGCAAGATGTGGTTCATTTATCCTTTTTATCTTCCAATGATATCAGTGACGCCTTAGAAAAACTCCTTATAGACTCAATTATTTTAGCACATTCTTTTCAAAACATTCGAAAAACTTAAAGTTTCTAACTCCACATATTTTTAGTTTCTGAACATTTCTTTTTCTAAGGAAACAGCGAACAGGGCTCATTTCTCCTTAATTACTAATTAAATTTGTGGAGGTGCTTCATCGCTGCTCATCAAATTTGCTCTGAAAGGATTGAACTGCGTCGCGAAGCAAATTGACAGGATCATCCCTAAAATCAAAAGGCGCCCTCATTCACTTGCTGTGAAATAAGGCCAATATGTAGAGGAACGATGTCCGTACACTGTTAAAAATCGAATCATATAGGTTTGGCTTAACATTGTTTCCATTAATTTTATTGTATTATACGACGGTCAAATGTTCAATCATAGGATACATTCATCATATTAGAGATGCTTGAAACTGATAGGCAAAGTTCAAAAGTTCAGTGTATGGGTACGGTACATCCGACTGACACTTTAGTTCTAATAATGTTAACGTGAATGTTAAAATTCCTATGAGTTATTGTCTATACTTTTAGAGGAGAATTTTTTCAACAGCATGAAAGAAGGGCAGTGAGTAACTTCTTGTCACTATTCATTGCTCCTCTGTTTATTTGAATCCGATACCAAAGAAAACGCGTTCAAGTACTTATGGTTTAGGTACGTTGAAGATATATTCGCAATTCTTGATATTAAGGCCCTTTTTTTTCAAAATTAAACAACTGTTTTTCAAATATAATGGTAATTTCAAAGGTAATGGAAGATACCGGATATGGATGAAAAAAGCCTGTACCTAACAGTCCACTGTTGTGGTTAATAAATGAGGACAAAAGTTACGGTTTACCGAACCAAAACTTTCGCGAGTCGGTGAACCGCAATGGGAATTTAGTGTAAATAGGATAGATAATTAGATTTAACTTTAGTTTTAATCGAGATAATGGTTTACGAAACGCACGCACTGAGTGCAATAAAGTATTTCGGTATTAAGTGGAAAAATATTGAAGTGTGAATTTATCTTATAGTGTCTATAATGAGAAGGTAAGAAAGGCATGTTAAAGAGAACAATGAAACAACTACAGACAAAATTATTTCAGAATATTGACTCTCAGAAGTGCAGAGAATCTTAAATAAGATACAAGAAAAGTAGATTAGGGGATAGAACATGAACCACAAAGATATATAGCAGATCCTTGTCCTATTTGTAGTTTTGTGTCTGTCACTACTATTTTATACTAGATGAGACTAAATGACCTATGAAAGAGAACAATGAAGCAACTACAGACAATGTTGTTTCAGAATATTGACTCTCATAAGTGTAGAGAATCTTAAATAAGATACAAGAAAAGGAGATTAGGGAATAGGACATGAACCACAAAGATATATAGCAGATCCTTGTCCTATTTGTAGTTTCGTGTCTTTCACTACTAGTTTATACTACATGAGACTAAAGGACCTATGAAAGAGAACAATGAAGCAACTGCAAACAATGTTGTTTCTGAGTAATGCCTTTCATATATGCAGTGCATCGTAAATAAGATGGAAGAGAATAGGAAGGGAAAATTAGGGATAGAATATGAACCACAAGGACAGATGTCAGATCCTTTTCTTATCTGTAGTTTCGTATTGTGTATGATTTTGTAGCTTCAAGACAATATTTGTGGTAGAGCATTCAACGGCTACTCTCTAATCCTTAGCCAAGGAAGCTAGTATAAAGTTGGGACAGAAATAGTAGGTCAAACTGTAAACATACTATGGCAAAAAATTGGCGGATTAAGGACCCATGAACGTGAACAGTGAGTGCAATGAATGCAGTGCAACTTAAATAAGATTAAAAAAAGAGGAAATAGAGAATGACAAACATAGAAAGAGCCTAATTACATTTCCAGCTCCCTGTTCGTCGTCACGATTTTGAAGTTTCTAAATAGCCGCTATAGTGAAACATTCCGCAGTTATTGTCTGCCTTAGTCATGAAAATTAATATAAGGATGACCATTGTTGGATCAAAGTGTAAGCTGGTTAGTAAGTTCATCCTCTAATTCTCATTTTTTCATATTACCTGAAGTATACTACACTTATGAAAGTAATACCCCAAGACAATATTATCTGCACTTGTTTCGTTATTCTCTTCCATGGATCCAAAGTCACAATTCTGTTCTCAACATAAACTGTCCAAGTAGTCGACCCATAAATCTACTAAATTAGGTAAGGCTTTGACACGCAACTATAAATTTTTTGCAGTGTAAAAGGATGAGCACCGCGCACCCAGAGGTAAGCAGCGTCGCCGCTCCGCTGCATAATAATTGGAGCGCGGTTGGTTACGTTCTCGGTGATCCGTGAGAGAATAACGACGACGGCGGACCGAGCGTCATCGTCATAACACACAGGTGCGCCAACTTATGGCCTTTACACGTCCCCTAATCACGACTCTCCTTTTTGTGAGGGCCGTCCGAGGACGGGATTGACGCGATCGCGAAAGACGGCGTCAATTGTTGCGGAACGCGTACCAATTTCGGTGCACGGTAACGATTTGGGGGCTACGTACAATGGATGATGCACGTATAGAATGTTGATCGTCGTTTACAGTTAACCCGTCGAAGGGTTATCGAGCGAAGTTGTTATCGTCGACTAAGAGTAAATAATATATCTGTGTAGAGTAAATAATTACACCGGCACACAAAAAGACAATTTTTCCTGAACCCGAGGTCTGACATGCCGATTTTTATGTATTTTGATGCGCTGAATACGAATCCGATCTCCGTTTTGCTCCATCACGCACCAGTTTTCCACAAGACCACAATTTTGGGTCAAAATTGCCCAAGGAAATACCAAGGTCCATTTTTTGTTCCGTTTATTTCAGATATATCATCTCCGGAGTATTTTTAACCGCTGAAGAGGATTCCGTAGTCCAAATTTACTTGTGACAGTTCAGTAACTCAAAAAAGCCCAACTTTGGGTCAAAATGGCCAAACAAATTCCAAAGTACTTTACCTTTCTATTTTGGTTACTAATGGCTTTTGACTCAAAATTACTCCCATGAAATAGGACATCTTTTAAATATAGTTAAAAAACTAAAGTTGATTGCACACCGGGTTATGCGATATGTTGAAATTATTTCCCACTCATACAACTGCGCAGAGATGAAAAAAATCTGCGCAGTGAGAACACCGATGTCAAGTTAAGTTTAAATCTCGGTTTAAATAGCCAGCACAAAATTGTAGGTACTTAACTTAGAAAAAACCATCACTTAGACATGACTTTATGAAAACAAATAAAACACAAAAAAAATGAAAAAACAGAATCTTCATTACATGCAAAGTAATTGTGAAGAAAAAGATATTTTGAAAAACTCTTATTCATTCGTTGCATGAATTTCCAAAGATTAACAAGTTACTGAATTGAAGAACTTTTAGATTTTTTAGAAGCAAAGAAGAATAAAATTAATCTACACTGGTTGTTTCGGTTTGGTAAATAACTATTAAGAATACTAAGAACTATTTCTTATAAAACTGCTCTTCTATAACGTACCCAAATTAACAATGTATTCAATTCTTACTTTGAAAATGATACATTATAAAGAAATTGTAAATACAATAGATTTAAAAGTCTTGTTTGCTAAATTGCATCCCAAAATTGGGGTTTTGTAGGAAATTAAATAATGAGTAGTAAATTTGGACTACGGAATCCTTTTCAGGGGTTGAAAATACTCCGAAAACAATACACTATGAAGTAAGCGGTAGAAAAATAGACTTTAGTGTTTTCTTGGTCAGTTTTGACCAAAAATTGGAGTTTTGTGGAAAACAAAATACATGAGAATGTCAGACCTCGAGTTCAGAATTTCTTTTTTGTGTGCCGGTGTTATAAAATGCATCTTGAGGTGAAGGTTTTCACGGCCATTGTCTGATGACTCGGTGATTTCGGGGTATTGCCATGTATGACGAATTTCCATTCTTGACGCTTCGTCGATCATACCGTCGGCTTCTTCAGAAGTTACTCTGACTACTGTTGTCTTGATCTACTCCTCCTCATTCATCTTGGCGTCTTCTCCATGGCTACGATCGTTGCACCGAGTTACACAAGCGTAACCAAGACCGATGCACGTAACCAATCAGCCATAGTCATGACAGATACGGCTGACCAAGGAAACGCCAAGACATATAACGAGGAGCAGGTCAAGACAACAAGAGTAACTTCTGAAGCAGCCTACAATATGATCGGCCAAACGTCATGAATTAAAATTCATCATATGCGGCAACATGCGCCATAAATAAGCTTGGCTGATCATAAGTGTAAAACACGAAAGTAACTGGTAGCCTTCAGCGCATTTGCCATATTTATTTTGAAATTATATCTCACTATTTAAGATATTACATAAAAGGGAGGTTGTGCAACAGCACCAGCCATCACGGTACTACTGAAATAAATACGAATTGAGGCGACCCTCACACATACTACGTGAGTTGCTTATGGCGTGAACCAAAAACTTTTATGGTGGAGTCGTACCTACTTTAGAAACGGACGGAAAGTTGAAGGAAAATGGATGTACCTATTTTCTCGAAGACTAGTACTTGGAGTTTGTATTACTTGAAAGTACAGTTGTCTGGTGTGGTTGTGAATATAATACATATGTACCCATATAATATCGGATTTTACTGGAAGTTCTACACCAACTTTTTCAAATGGGTTATTCAACACAGGGTGCTTACTTACCTTATACTAAGTTGGTTTTTCTAATGGCACGCTATATATTTTATGTATTAGTTGGTTTCTACTAATTAATTTAAAATTACTTTAACAATTTTAACATCTTTGAAACTGTAAACACCTATAAAAAAATGCATAACTGTCGCTGTAGTAAAACTTTATAGTAACGAGAATGTTCTAATAATATTCTGGTGGCCATTGAAAATGCAACACCCTGATCGAGTTGGGTACCATTATTGGGTATTATATTAATAAAACAATTGATTACTGGTACAAGCTTATCTGATGAGTTGTACTGATAATAATTAATAGGGTACATGTCCCCCACGTACTCTTATAGCAGCTTCTGGACGGCTTGGTAGTGAATCAAACAGCGTTCGAATGGTTTCTTGAGGTATAGCATTCCGTGTAGCTTGTACCCACGTCCATAATTCCTCTGTTTCACTTGCTGATCCAGCATATGTTTGGAGTCTTTTTTCTATCACATCCCATCATTTTCTATGGGGGATAAAGCTAGGCAACACGAAGGCCAAGGAAATCATTTAACTGCATGCTCATTCAGCTACTGTATCTCGTTTGCTGCTGCATTTGATCTGGCATTATCATGTGGAAATATGGCACCTACGTGGTCCTGCAGATAAAGTACTACCACTGGTCGTAGCACTTCATCGATGTATATCTGACTGAAGGTACCTTGCATCCGAATAGACGTGACCTGTTGTTATAAACAATGGCGCCCCATACCATAATACCTTGTGTTGGAGCCGTCTACTCCGACTTGTTTTATCAGCAACTTTGAGTCTCGCCTACAAGATTTTGCAATTTTGTTGAGACAGGGGTCTGTTTGTACCTACATTTTCTGTATATGTGTATATTTTTTGTACATTATTAGTGGATTTCCGAGAGACTGCGCCTACTGCAGTCGGGCCGGTGAAAGATATAGTAATCGCGTGAACATCGTGTGCTGTACTTATGCTATACAATGCAATATGTTTATTCAGTGGAGATATACTTCGGAAAATTAAAAAAAAATATATGTATATTGTCACTTTTTTCTGTCAGGTTTTTCTCAAATGTTTGGCCTTATTTTTCAACTATCGAATTTTTTCGGTTATTACAATGACCCCCTTTATAACACTTTATACCCTTAATACCTTTATACTTTATACCCTTAACACCCTTTCAAAAATTTATCGTATTTATGAACTTTAATTAACAAAATAAAACTCCTTTATGTCCATTATGGCGTTTTTTGGTGATATAGTCCCGTTTTGAAACAAACAAGGGACATTAGCTTGGGGTATAGAACAAAACACGCTGTTCCGCAACAGTTACAGTCGCGCTTTTAATACTGAAAACAAAACGACCTCTCGGGAACGACCACACGCAATTTCTCACTAATTCGGAGAAGACAACGTAAAAATTTAATGCAGAGTCTACTGGTCCGCTGACGGAAAAACACTTCATACGTAACCGTCCGCCAAAAAGGGAGATGTTAGATATATATCAGCGATCAATCTAACAGTGAAATCGTTGATAAGGGTGAGGTTTTTAAAATGATTCTTGAGTAAAATATCACATTAATTGACTTGATACGTTACTGACTTGTAAATATCACATATTCCACAGATTTAATTAGGCACAAGTGTATACAAGTAACCAATTCCACAGTTAAACTTTTTAGTCGCATTTAAGAATAATTCCCTTAAAAAAAAGAGTCATGTGTCCGTAAGTAGAAGCCTTGCTGGAATTTAGACCATATTTATATTTGTTATTGTTATTTATTATGGTGAAAGGTTACTTAAAAAAGTGAAAAGAAGAAGAAAAAAATCTGTGCAGAGATCATGAACATAGGTCATCATACAGATATCATCGAACATCATTAGCGTTACTGAACAAAATAGCATATTGTGGCAAACGGGGCAATTAATCCCCCCAACGTCGCCAAGAAGCTGACAACTGATGTACAATATGTACACGCCCGTTGTCCTAGTAATTACTGCCGCCTCGAGAGACTCTGAAATGTTCGCGGACGAACTAGTGTGGCCGCTATTATGTCTAGCAGCTTCTCGATTGACCAGCGGGAAAACCCTGTCACGTCCCTGAGGTGTGGAAGAGTCAATCTTCAAAATATATACGTGCGGGTCGCATTTTGTGTAAGCCTTTATAAATTCGGATGTAAATTGTTTTATATAAATTAGTATTAGTGTTAGTCAGTAGTTTATTTCGTTATTGTATTTGCGTTAAACAAATTGTGTTTTAATAGTGCGTATTTAATTTTTCGCACCAAAATAAACCCGAGTTGGATAAAAGTCCTTTCGTTAAAAAAATCTAAAAACATTTGACATTTTTGACACTTGAACAAAAAATGTTCTGTGCAGTGGACCCCAGGGTATGGATTCGATGTATTTTTTTTACGCCAAATCTAAATTTCAAAACCCCAGGAAGATTGATTGTGTCAATTCTATTTATGGGTGAAAAACTTTTTTTTTTTATGGACGAAAAACCGTCACCACGTGGAGGTGTCCTGATTGCAGAAATATGAAGGGAGTACATATGGAGCTTTTTTTCCGCTGCACAGAACTTTTTTTGTGTCGTTATTTTTTTGCGTGATAGCCATACAAAAAAAAGCTCCGTGCAGCGGACCCAGGGTATGGATTTCACCCATAAAAAAAATTGACCCATTGAAAAATGACACGGTCAATCATCCTGGGATTGATTCAATAACATCGAATCCATACCCTGTGGCCCGCTGCACAGAACTTTTTTTCTTTTGTGTGGCTGTGTTACTGAGTCCTAGTCCTTTTTCGTTGTTTGTCAGATAATATGTACAGGGTTTGTATAAAAGGTAATGAGACTCATTTTTCCTCACGTGACTGCACTTCCCGGTACGCTCGCAGCTGGCGGGTTTGGTGGTGGGGAGTCTAAGCTTCGAAACGGCGAGTTAGGCAGTCGTCTGCAACCACTTGTTTGGGTAGCATCGTCTTTTTAATGTACTCTGTGATAAAACTCGGTCGAAGCTCAGAAATGCAGAAATCAATTGAGCAGCGTTATGCGAGTAAATTTTGTTCGGGCTCGGCAAATCAATCGATGTATCAACAAGTGTACGGGAGTGATTGCCTTTCAAAAGCACAGATTTTTAGGTGGCACAAGTGTTTTAATGATGGAAGAGAGGGGTTTGAAGACGAAGATCATTCAGGACGGCCATCCACCAGCAAAACTGACGAAAATGTGCAAAAAGTGTGTGATGTTCTCAATTCCGAGCGTCGGTTAAGTGTTCGCATGATTGCAAACGAAGTAGGAATAGATAAAATTACCATGCCAACCATCATAACCAAAGATTTGGCAATGATGATCTGCGCCAAGCTGGTCCCGAAAGTGTTATCAGATGACCAAAAGCAAAGGCGTGTGGACGTTTGCGAAGACCTTTTGGAACGCGTTGAAGTAGACCCCTAGTTTTTATTAAATGTTAAGATAACGTGGTAACCGGAAATGAGACTTGGGTGTTCGAGTACGACCCCGAAACAAAACTCCAGTGCCGAATAGCACACTGCCGCATCCCCTCATCCAAAAAAGGCTCGGATGAGCAAATCAAAAGTCAATGCAATGCTGATTGGCGTCGTGATGCTTTTTGACGTCATGTCAGGGGCGTGGTCTACCAAGAGTTAGTACACCCAGGACAGACTGTGACAGGTGCTTTTTACGTGGAAGTGCTCAAAAGATTGAAACAAATAGTCAACCGAGTGAGGCCAGCCATCGCCGCCGATTGGAACCTTCACCACGACAATGCTTCAAGTCACATCTGCTTCGTGGTGAGCAGCTACCTCGCCAAGAACGGGATTTCGACAATTTCCCAGCCGACATGGCTCCCCAGACTTTTTTTTCCAAAAACTTAAAACCGCCCTCAAAGGACGCCGCCACGGGACCCTGGACGCCATCAAAGTGGCTACGACGACAATTTTAAAAGACTTTCCGGAAACCGCCTTTGAATCGTGGAAACATCGTTTGCAGAAGTGTTTGGATGGTCAAGGGACTTACTTTGAAGAGTATTAATGATTTGTAGTGACATTCACAATAGATTATTTTTTTCAAAGTTAGTCTCATTACTTTTTATCCAAACCCTGTATTAATGGCCGAAGCGTTAATTCATCAGGCAGGCGTACGACTAGCCACGGCGAAAATTCAAAGATGGAGTTGAGCGAGGCGGCATCCGGCGTCGGCCTCCGCCGGAACCGACCGGGCGGCGGCGGCGGCGGCGGCGGCGGCGGCGAGAGAACAAAGTGCCGCTCCCACAATAGATATTCCGGAGGGCGCTCGGTGCCGTCGCATGATTTCACCATGGTTACCGGGACAATGGTGTTTATTTGTCCTATGAGACCGCTAACAACGTGGCAGAGAAGCTGATAAGGAAGAGATGATATTGTATACAGAATAACTGCCGCCCCTGCCGCCGCCGCCACCTACCGCCTCCCCTCCTTTCCGCCCTCGCCGCTCTCTGCCCCCCACCCTTCCCCCTTGGTCGTCGGTTCAGTTCGGGTTGATCCTGATTAGCTTTTGTTTAAGGCTTTTGTTTCGTTTTTATTCGGTTACCGACGCTATTAAACGGTTCCGCTGTCTTTTCGATGGGCGCTCCCGTTTTATTCCACGGCCATTGTGAGCGGAATTGCCCCTTTTCACGTAACAAGTGCATTTCCCGATAGTTAAAATTGATTTATCGCCCGAACGGAACGATCTCTATTATTCGCGTGTTTTGTCAATTTATGTGAGATATGTTCGCGATGTATATTTTTCGACTTTTTCACGGCCAATAAAAGGCGTCGTATTTTATATTAGCTATAACAGCGGAACAAATATAATTTTCTCGTATTCTACTCGTCAAAACTATGCGTGTATTTATTACCTAACAAACGAATAATGATACGTCATCACAAATCTCGCGCTATACAAGCTAGAGTATTGGATATCACTTGCTCACCGCGGACAGCTTGTCTTTCCACAATAGTTGAGGTATTCAGTGGTCGCATGGGAATGTGCTTTATTCAGGGATGATAATAAATGATCTTTTGATTGAATTGTCCGTTGCGTAGTCAAAATTGATTTCGTCACACCCTGTGTAGTATTTATTTTAGTTTTTATTATGCTTCTACTTCGTGACTCATGCAGAAAATAATATATAATCCGCGGGAACAATGTTATATTTCCTCGTACATTTTTCGTTCTTGTGTTATGACTAGGGTTTCGAACGTGTGCTGTAACGCAGGACCGGATTCGTAATCCTTTATGTTATTGACGGAAAATAACACATGAGAGATCAGAGAAAAGACAAGAGCAAAAATGTGTTAATAATGCATGTACATACCTATTGCTTGTGTCTTTCAGAAACATCGACTCTCTTCATTGCTTGAGCGTACGTTGCTACAAGCAGTAGTATTTCTGCATTTATTCTCATTAAACGTGAGCAATTTGGATTGTACATATGACTGTAGAGGGAAAATGATCGTTCCACATCTACTGAAGTTAAAGGTGCAAATTCAAAATAGTTCACATGGACAGAAGACGACACGCCACGCACGTTATTTTCACGAATTTCGCACAGTTGTTTGTATTACTAACAGTTTTTTGTTGTCACTAACATCAGTACATCATGATTTTTTACATCTACAGAGGACAATACACGTGTTACTTTTAGCCGCTGTTTGCAAAACCTGTTTAATAGCTATCGATATCGGGGGCATTAACGAACTTATTACCGCAAAATCTGTTTTTTTCGTCCACTGTCAGCCACAGATTCCGTACATCTTCTTTGATATTTCTCATGACATGTTAATATGTCTTCTGTAAATATGTTTTACACAATGTATGGCTACCAGGCAATGGAAAAGCGGATACATATTTGGTAAAAATACGTCTAAAGTAAATATTGTCGACCACGTTCCACGCAAGGCAGAATATTATGCGCAGATGCGCAGAATATTGCGCAGAATATTATGCACAAATCAAACCAAAATTCCTCTTTTCTAACCATACCAGGTATATTTTTCTGATGTATATTCGAATCTAAATGTCTTTTAGACTCTCGACGATCATGAAATATATATCGACGATTGCATAGAATACCTACATAAAATATGTGATCCGTCTATTGTAAAATTCTTGTAATTTTCAATAATTAAGTCCATACACAAATGGTAACGATTGTGCCATTATTGCAGAAATTCATACAAAATCAGGTAATACGTAAATACAGTACACGAATTCACGAGTGATTAACTCGTGACAAAAAATTGTTTTCCATGTGGCGGTCGACCCCTTTATCGGAATGACTCGCCGTCTTACGGAGAAAGTGTATAACGAAGTCATGTGTTCCCGCGAAGACTTCGTTCGGGATAACATTCTACGCACGAACAGTGGCGTAGGTATACAAGGGCAAGAAATATGAGCTTAAAAAATAAGGTTTACATTTTAATTAAAATAGAATTGTATAGTGACGGCTCTGACGTGACAGCATACTTTCCCGGACCTTAATTATGACTATGTATTATAATGTTAATTAATTCCGGAAATACTGGAAGTGAACACCAACTTCGTTTTTTTTTTTTTTTTTTTTTTTTTTTAAATTGCATACTATATTTTTCTTATCATATTTGGTTTCTACTCAGTAATTTATGGTCACTATAATAATCACTGTCTATCTCGAAAATGTACCGTGTCCGAGATATTTCAATTTTAGAAAAAAATAAAATGTATCTAAAAACTAGTAACTTTTGCAGTGGTAAAATTTTGTGGTTAATTTTTTTACCATGTAAGTATGAAAGGTTAAGTTTACTGTTAATAATTCCAGGATATATGGAAAAACCTACAGGTGCTTAAAATGTAGGGTTAAAATTCAATAGATGTGTCCTTTATTAAGTCATTTATTTTAAACAGAACGTACTATAATTTATTATTCCTTTCGCTTAGTTTCTTTATCATCAGTCAATACATACTGGCATTCGCTATACCCAAAATGTACCATTCTCGAATTACTTCAAATTATTTGACAGAGTGGTTTAAAGATTAGATTTCAACAACTGTATCCTTCGATTGATTTAAATAGAACATACTGTATTTTTTTCTCTGAAGATATGTACCGAGTTTATTCCAAAAGTACGTAAAATATGTGAAATTGATTTTTACTTTTTTTAAATAGACGAAAAATTGAAAAGACAAGGGGACGGGTGTATTTATTTATAAAATTGTATCTCGTGTATTTATAAAATCCCGTAGATACAAACATTGGAAGAAGTTTATACTTAGCTAGTGGACCTTTTGAATAATGTACTAGGGTCGCTGAATAGTAATAGTGATCGCATGAACGTCAAGTGGTGTACTTATGCTACACAGGACAATACTTTTATTCTCTAATTATGTCAACTGTCGTTGAAATCTTCTTGTCAAATATTCGTGTAGAGGTAATAGTCTAAAAAACTTTTCGTAATATACAATCAGACTACATATATTCATTGACCATCACTGATCATTATTATATTTGTTTGCCAGCTTGAGTACAGGAATCTATTTTTTATTATTTGTATTATATATTAATATTATATATTATTTATTGTAGAATGTATAATTAAATATTTATAAGGTATAATAATAAGCCATTAACAAATAAACGTCATCAAATCTTGCCATGAACGAGAGAGATGGAAATAGCGGTTATGTCGAAGCTCGAAGCGAAACTGTATTGTTGTCAAACTTTCGACAAGTGGCTGTCACAATTGTAAAATAAATAATGGCTGTCACATAATGTGACAACCTTGACAATTCATTAAGGTTATAAACTTAAGATCAAGAATAGATATACGCCTCTTTTGCTCGGCTCACTTTGATGACGTTGTATTCAATGTTTTGTTATAAATATAGGGTATAGGGGAGAGAGAGGTACATTGATACACGAGGCGCATTGATACGCATTTAAAATTTCACGGCAGAAGAAGTCCATTTGTTTCAACCTATTACCTCAAAGATGGCACTAGTGTGGGCTACTTGTCATAAAAATTTAGTAACAGAAAAACGAGTGAGAGTAAAGTTACATGTGTTTAGTTTATTTTGGCGCGAGAAAGTAGTTTTTAATGCCTTTTTACATGTGTGTGTTTTTACCAACGTGGTAGCAATAGAGTGCTGCTTGTGTCACCATTCCTAAACGTAAGTATTATTTAAACATTGTTTGCAACCAAGTGTATGCACTGTAAGGTTACATATGTCACTAGTGATTATTTATGTCAGAGTGTATTTGGGGTACATTGATACATATGTATGAGAGGTACATTGATGCAGTGTATCCATGTGCCTCTACAGTGTATCAATGTACCTCTGCAATTAACAAATGTAGTATTTTATTCGTATAAACAAGATTTAGTAAGTTATACGAGGACATGTTACTTGTTTCAGGTTAATGAAAATGGTACATACTTATCACAGAGTATCATTGACGAAAGAGCTATAAAGACTTCAATAACCGATGTTATTAAAAATCACAAATCAATTAGTCGAAAACCCTCTACACTTCAACATAGAATCGGAAAGTATAGAAAAAATCATAAAAATGATAATCCAGAGGTTTCAGATGAATCTGGGCACGAAGAAGAAGCTGCGGGCGGAAACCAAATCAGAATATATCACTCTAAATATACAAGTTATACAAACAACTAGGCAGAGGCGAGAAAGTCTCGTATTTAAACCACAACACCAGAAAAAGTACGATTAGAGGACATCGCTAAGAAAATGAATATGAAAAAAATTAAGCAAGTAACCAAGAAGACGAAATTTAATATTGAAGAAACGGTCCGAAATGTTACAAGTTCATCCGAAAGTGACAGTGAAGTGGAAATGAGCTTATCTGATTCAATTAACGATGTCAGTGATGAAGTACTACTATTGTTGTGTGATGATGAATTAAATGTAGGCGATTTTGTTGTCGTCAAGTTTTTAACAAAGAAAACAGCCGTACACTTTGTTGGACAAATTGTCACGATTTATAATGACCATGAAATAGAGGTCAATTTTTTACGGAAAAGAACAACTGGCATAAGACTTTTGTTTTTCATATGATGTTCAGGACATCAGTTTAGTGCTTCGAGGAGATGTCGTATTCAAACTGCCCAAATCCATTGCTGCTGGTGGTACACTTCGCCAAAATAGATCTTTTTATTTTCCAACAGTTCCTAGTCTTCTAATTCAGTAAATATTGTACTACAATATTACCTTTACCTCTAGTGCATTGTATGTGTATCACTGTTCCCCAGCACTGTATCAATTTACCCCACCAGAGAGGTAGTTTGATGCAAATGTAGACATTAAAAGAAGTTGCAAAAACTCCAAACTTGTTTTTATTTTTCCTTTAAATAGAGTATCAAATGAAAGACAAATACATAGCCTGTAAGCCTAAAATAAGAAGATGGCGACAAGTACTTTGTCTTGGACAAAATCATTATCACGACAAAAATTGTATAATTGTGCCTCCCTCTCCCCTAATAATAATTATAAAATGGTTGTTTAGTCTATTTTTTCCTTCAAATACGTGTATTAATAATTTTCTATTATAAGTAACTTCATCCCTTTGTACAATAGTAGAATAATAATTTGTACGAGGAATCCATTAACCAATACATACATATATATTAATTTTTTTAATAATCATTTTCCCATTACAGGTAGCTTCTAGCTTCACACGTATTTAAATTTTTTGTAACGTCATTGCAAAAAGTGTATGTTCGGGTCAGACAAGTTTTTCCATAGTATTCTAGCCTTTTACATAATTTAAGAGAGAACCTCACGGAAAAGTTTCCGTGGCATGGGGGAGCGAAAAAACCGATCAGCAGCTTTAAAATAGTGGTGTTTTAAAATGTTTGGGAAAGTATTTATCAGGAAAGGATGTAGTCGAATCAGGATGTGGCTTGTGCAGGCTTCAAGTGAATGGCGGCAAATCCCTTTTCTACACTCGGGATCAAAGTATTGTGGTGTTTCCACGGTGCGCTACGGAATTATGAAGCTGATGTTCGATTTTAGAGTTACGATTTAAAATTATTTATTTGTAATGAAATAAGGGAGTATGGCTCTGTGTAATAATTATATGCAATTATGTGGGCATTTTATCCTTATCACTCTATAACCTATCACGAAGAGAAGAATCAGAAGTCTATAAGTTTACTTGTGATTAGGGATTGCAATCCGGAAAACCGGATCCGGTAATCTGGCGGATCTGGCGTCATAAGACATATATCGGATCCGGCATAAATTTGCCGGATCCGGTCACCGGATCCGGTGAATTAAAAAAAATACATAAAACACGGATTTATTGACAATAAAACCGACTATTGTACGATTAGAAGCAGAAAGGGCCTTCTCGGCCGCTGGTTACATTTGTAGCTCTATAAGAAGTCGATTGGAAGATGATAAAATTAACACTATTTGTTTCCTAAGATAATTTTTTTCAAAACCAAGTGATTTTTTATGATTGTTTTACTTAAAATAATAATTTAAAGTAAGTATGTCAAAAAAAAGTTTTGAACTCATTATTCTGACAATTGTGCCATTGATTAAACTGATTTTTGGTGACTGTCACAATTATAAGAATGAAACTGCCTGGCGTGTCTAAATTACCTACTTATTGTGATCTCAGTTGATAAGCTTGATTTTAGTTTATTTAATATAGGTTACTTATAACGATCCATCAAAAAAAAAGTCATCAAAGTTGGTCGAGCAAAAAAAGACGTATTTCTATTTTTAACCTTATAACCTTATTGAATTGTCAAGACTGTTACATTATGTGACAGTCATTATTTATTTTACAATTCTGACAGCTACTTGTCAAAAGACAAAGTTTCATTTTGAGCTTCTCCCTTGAGCTCTCTCTCGTTCATAGCCAGATTTGACGCCATTTTCGCCATTTCGCCATTGACGCCAAGATATCATTGATGTTATTTGTGAAATCTAGTAAGTGAAACTGAACTTAACCGCCCGTCATTATCTAATTATTACTAAACTAATATAACAATTACAATTTAACTAGTTACACTATATCTACGAAATTTTTATTGCTGATTCATACGTAAGTGTTGATTAATTATAACAGTGTAAATAAAGTTGATGTCATAAGAAATGAACGTTTTTGTATATACTCTGTAATACATTTACTTGATCATCTTTTATACAGTTGATTTTGGAATGAAAAAGCAAAATGGTTTGGAACCATGGAACCGGACCAACACGACCGGATCCGCCCGGATACGGCCGGATCGATGAAAATCCGGCCGGATCCGACCGGATTGAAATTAGTGCCGGATTGCAACCCCTCCTTGTGATACTTGTTATATAGTCCAGTAGGAAGGGAGCTAAAATCATCAAAAAGTGTTCTACACATATAGGGCTAGTTTTGACGGTTCCCTATATATTTTTTTGTGTAGAACACAATGCGCGGGGTCCGTAGAGCTGAAACCGTCCGCAATTTTTTTTAAATTAACAATTTGTCAAAAAAAAAAACGTATTTTTTTCACATTTTCGCTATCTATATCTCCGGTCCTTGTCATATTTTATATAGCATATGCATTTAAGAAGTTGTAGCCTATCGAATTTCCAAAATTTCAAGCCCAACTTGAAGTCTCCAAGTGCTATTGTTAACTTGCAAATGACTGCTGAAGTTGAAAAAGTGCTTTTTTCACTATTTCTTTACTTCGAAAGTAGGGCGACTATAATCATGGAAGGAAAAGTTTTGAGAAAACGGCATTTTTCTATCTCTTATAATAACCGATATATCTTAGAAAAACGTCGAAAATGGAACACAAGATATAATTCAACACGTTCATTCCATTTGTCAGAAGAAAATTCATTTTATTCACGGCATTCCTTTAATAGTAATGCAGATATTTTACGTAAAGAAAAAAAAATGAATACATTTTCGGTTGAATTTTAAATTTATGAATTAAATTTAATACTCAAATATAAATGGCCTACTAGTCAATATTAAGGATTTTGAAGAGATTCCACAATTTTAATCATTGTTGTACGTTTGAAGTATAGCCATTTTCCTTTAAAAAAAATATGTTTACTAAAGGCGCAGACATAATAAGAAATCATAAACCCCAAAAATATGATTTAAACATTTATTTTGAAGAAACAGCCAAGTCCAGATAATCATTTGGTTAACACTGTAGTTAATAGGTTGTCTTTATATTATTTCTTCTCAAAGTCCCTAATTAGAATATTTGAAATTCCGCTAGCCCATCAATAAGGCAATTGTTATTGTTTGACATTGTGTTTGACAATTTAACGTACAGGGTATTCACCCTGTATGTTAAATTGGACAAACAACAACATTTCTGTTGTTTCAAGACAAGTTTCAAGACAAGCCAAACTTTTTATGAAGAATTACTTTTTGTCGAATAATTAAATTTTTGTCCATTTCACCTATAGGTAACTCAATCCGGGGTCACCCTGTATAGAAATTCGGCGGTAAAGCATTAGGATCGGCCTCTAGTGTACTTAAATGGGGCTCTAGAAGTGTACAGGTGGATTTAATAAAGTTAGCAATCATCGTCTTTATATGGCGAAAATAACTCTCCGGTCAACATTATTTATCATCAGAAACCATGGTTTTCTACTTTGTTAGTCCTCAGTGGGATATATCAGACAGCGAAAATAACAGTGAATTAGCGTATCGGCTTATTGCCTAGCCAGGAGAATACGGCGAAGAAACGTAAGGACACTAATAGAACTACCTAATACTAATTATGTGTTCAGCCTAGAGTAAGAAGCTGGAAATACCCATGCTTATTGATTCTCTCCTCTATTCTCTCCACTACCCTATATTTATACATATGATGAAACCACTGTGTTGACTAAACAACTATTGCTATGTTAACATAAGTGAAAATTGAAAAAAAATGTCTTATGTGTGTTTTTTTGCAAATAATGGCTTAATTAAATCTGTTTTAGGTAAAATATCCTTAAAAACCCTTGTGAATAAAAATTTGTTGAGCCCACACTGATATATAGCCGAAAAAAAAAACATTGGGATGCTAGATGACATACTTTAGGAAAGCGTGTTCTTCTAGGCTAGATATTAGTGAGAAGAAAACCCTAGTAAAACTGCGGAACGTGGTGAGTGGTCTCATTTATTATATAGACATCAAAAAAAAAGCGTCATCAACTGTGGCTATGAACGAGAGAGATGGAAATAACGATCATGTCTAAGCTTTTCAGTTATGTCAAACTTGTGACAAGTGACTGTCACAATTTGTAAAATAAACAATGGCTGTCATATGATATGACAGTCTTGACAAGTAAATACGGTTAGGTACAAATTCGATTAAGAATAGAAATACGTCTCTTTTTTTCTCGCTCAACTTTGATGATGTTTTTTTTTGGATGTCTCTATACAATTAATCCTATTACGGGTCAAACGTTCTTTTTCATAATTTAGCCAGATTGTTGGGTGTGAAAAAACACATCTTGGACCTAAATGAGTTCACAAAGGCATTTATGGCATTTATTTATTTATTTATATTATAGCTTTTATGTTATTTATTCCTGTAACATTCCTGGTGTTCGTGTTGTTTATAATTGTTACATAAAAAAATCTATCAACATATTAATTTTACTTTTCCTAAATTTTAATTTAACAAATGAAAAAATAAATGATTCCTTCTTAATATGTTTCGTTTAGGTATTTCTCTAACGTATGTAAACACGTTGTTTTTTACGTAATCTCAGAAACTGAAGGAGGTACTTCCTCGAGTGATTTCAAGAAAAGGTCATATACAGTTTTTTACTAAGTGACTTACAGAGAACTAAGATGCAAAGTTAACGTTTTTTTAGATTATTTTGAAGTTCTCTGAGGTGGACTCTATTTTTCTTTTAAATTGCTGTTACCTTCACACCGTGATAGAAGGCTTGCTAAATATTTTACACCCAAAATGTTAAAAAAAAACATTAATATTTTCCAGTACGCCAGGGGCGTGCATTTGAGTACTGTATAAGTAATAAAGTATAAGTACATATTCTTATTTAAAATACTGTATCAATTGTTACGTTATTATGTAATAATTATGACAATTTACTCCAGGAAAATTCCAAAAAAACCTAAAAAAATTATTATAAAATTATTTACATTCTTAGTTTCTTTTTATCGATAATAATTACATTTTTATATTGTCGATTTTATGTTTTTGAAAATATTAATATAATATAATTCTCTTCTTTAATTCGGTATACAATACATTAATTTAATATAAATTGTCCTCATTCCTTCATAAATCTCTACGACACTTCCATGGAACCTAATAAATACAAAGTATTAGTATTTATTTCTGTTTTTATATTTATTTTGCGGGCCATCCAATCGCTATCAGATGCTCATTTGAGTTGTTGGATATCTTTTCTGGATCTGGTACCTTTTCGCTTAGACGGTCCCCATATACAGTATGTCCCCGGATCGGGTTTAAAAGAGGAAACAATTTTGTGTTTTTGATTTCTCAGAAAAAGTCACTGTTGATGATTTGCCCTGCTTGATTTCGAACCCCAAAACGCAAATTATTTTTTATATAACTCAAACGGTTCTCGAGATAATACCATTTGTCGTCATAATTTGGACTTTTTTTTATAATTCTTTAAAAAATTCTAGTAGGCAGATTTCATTGCACGATATCACTGACAACTGCTGACAACTAATAAGTCAGTATAACTTCAAATCGAATCTTCGTCATTTTGCTACTATTTATATGCTATAACGTTGACTCTAGAAAAAATAATTTATTTGATTCAATGCTACGGAACTGGGGAAGAGTGCTATCGTGTTGTTATTAATAAATTTTACGAAAAATACCCGGAAGTTAGCATTTCTAATGTCGGAGCGAAGAAGTTGGTGACCAAGTTCTTAGAAACAGGCTCCGTTTTAGACATTAAAAAATCAAAAAAATGGTTGAATGAAGATGATGCTGCTTCTGTTCTTGCTCTCCATTCCGTGAGAGAAGCTCCAAGATTATAACTTAGAAGAAGGGCAATTGAAACTGAAATGAGTAAATTGCATTTACGGAGAATTTTCAAGCAGAACCGGATTTTACCATTTAAACCAAAATTCAGGCACACCTTAGGGAATGGTGATGCAGCCAAACGTTTGGATTTTTGTTTGGAGATGGGCAACAGAGTTTTAAATGACGTAGTATTTCATAAGCGAATTTTGTTCTCCGATGAATCTGTGCGGTTTCATATACAAATGGCATTATTGGTCCATATTTTTTCAAAGAAAATTTAAATCGAGATAGATATTTGGAGATGCTACAAAAAATTTTTAACAGATAAATTTGATGAACTTCCTTTAAGTTATCGAACGAGAATGTTTTTCCAACAAGATGCCGTTACTGTCCGTAATTGGCTCAATTCCGAATTTAATGAACACTGGATAGGAAGGGATGGTCCCATTTTATGGCCGCCGAGAAGCCCGGATCTGACAATATTGGACTTCTATCTATGGGGACGTTTAAAGCAAATTGTTTATCGTGAACCACTAGAAAATGCTGAAGAGCAATTAAAAACAAGGATTCAATATGCAGTCAAATCCTTGTCAATTGAGGAAATTAGAAATAGTTTTAACGAATTTATAGCTCGAATTGAAATTTGTGCAGAAAAAGGAGGAGCATTATTTGAATAAAAAAGTTCTGGTTTAGTTTTGATTTCATTTTATAATCAGTTGTTTATCTCAATCATTAAAACATGAGACTAAGTAATTCGAATCATTTTTTTAGCTCACTAATTAATTGTGTTTCTATAGCATATAGTATCCTAGACAACGAAATTATTGGATTAAATCTGCCAACTAGAATTACTTATAAAATTTTGTCCAAATTCTGAAGAAAAATCTCTCGAGGTATTATCTCGAGAACCGTTTGAGTTATATAAAAAGTAATTTGCGTTTTGGGGGTTTGAAATCAAGCAGGGCAAATCATCAAGAGTGACTTTTTCTGAGAAATCAAAAGCACAAAATGATTTCCTCTTTTAAACTCGATCCGGGGAGATACTGTATACGCGCTTAAAAGTATTCTCAATACTAAAAGAACTTGATTGACATACAGATGCCTCAAAATCTAGATCTGGCACCGGTGGAGCTTTTATTGTTCCGTCGCAAGAAATAGAGTTCAAACTTAAGCTCAACTCTAACTGTTCTATCTTCGCCGCAGAAGCAATAGCAATTTATCAAGCACTTAAATATGTTTAGACGTCTACTTCCTGTGTATCAATTATTTTATCGGATTCACTCTCCGTTCTCAAGAGTATTAAAAACACTCAGTCTTTTGGCTACAAAATCAACCCCGTTATTTATAGAATAAAACAGTTAATATATCAAATTAAACTATCTGGAAGAGAAGTTAACTTTGTTTGGGTGAAGGCCCATATTGGTCTTAAATACAATGAACAGGTTGATCTACTGGCTAAGGAAAGTTGTATATCAGGATCCCCCCAAAATGAACAAGTATGTGTAAATGATGCATCCAACATGTTGAAAAAAAAGGTCGAGCAAAAAATGGAATTATTTATGGAAACAATTTTGTTTCACTAATCCTACAAGGTACACATTAATACACAGTGACATCCCAAAGAAATTTTGGCACGATGACTTCGCTTTTCCGAGAAGGTATATTACAACCTTGATACGTTTAAAACTTGGCCATGCTTGCTATCCAGCCCATTTATTCAAAATTGGAATCTTCAGTTCAGAAAATTGTGAACACTGTGATGTTTTAGGAGATCTCGATCACGTCTTCTTTGGCTGTGAAAAATACAAAGATGCGTCCTCTAAGCTGGTAGAAAATGTACTAAACTGTAATATCGCTGCTCCCTTCAACTTACTGCACCTTTTAACAACTGATTCAAGGAAAGTGTATAGCTGTATCATGAACTTTATAACGGAAACTGAAATTAAGCTCTAGGTTAATCTTAATCTCGAATCCCTATGTCTTTACTTGTGTTGTTCTCCCTATTTACCGAGGTCTCCCCTGTAGTGTCTAATGTATAAAATCATCCTGATCGACCCCAGGATGTGAAGAGTGTGTCCCCGTCTTTCCTTATCGTTTTTATAAATTTTTGGGTTTTGTTGGTGTTTCTATAGAATTATGTTAGGTTAGGTTTTAAATTGGTTAATTAAATTTCCTCTTGTGACTGGCTGCATGGTATAGGACCTAAAGCCAAAAAAAAAAAAAACTTGATTTACAAACCGGATAAAACTTCTTCGCACGTTGTTGCTATTTATACCGCTAAAAATTGCGTCTCCGAGTTCGCAACGCGCCGTACGACCAGGAGGATCAAACCGGGAGCGGGATCTACTTAACGTCGACGCCGCCGCCGCCATCCGACAGCCGGCTCTGCAGTGCCCCAGGAGTTGAGACCGCAAGCCGAGCGAACGGAGTAAGAGAGGCCGACCGCATCCCGATTCACGCTCTCAGACCCATTAAACATTCACACTGCAGGCTAGGATTGCTTACGGCCACCCGCCGGCTTGCCGCCCCCACGTCCTCCTCCTCCCCCCTCGACCCGCCGCCGCCGCCACCCGTTTCTCGGCGGCCCTTTGGAGACGCGATTGTGTGCGTAAGGTGACGTTAATTATTAATTTAACGGTAACTGATGAAGATGCTCCGACCGGTCGTTGAGGGGGAGATACACATCCTTAAGATTTCCGTTTCGGCCAGTGGCGCACAGAATCACATTGCGGACTTAATTCTTTTAATCCTTTCAGCACATTTCGGCACATTTATAAACACTTATTATAAAAATAAGAGTGACTACTAGGGTTTTTGGGGTCGCTGATCCGAAGTCAGATTTTCAAAATTCAAAATGGCGGATTCAATATGGCGGACAAAATTTTCAAAAAATAATGGATCAGGACCAAAGTTTTGGAAATGGAAAAGGACCAAAGGTTTACATAGGTTTTTGGGGTCGCTGATTCGGACTTCGGCCTTCGGCTTTAGCTTCGGACGAATCCCAAGTCAGATTTTAAAAATTCAAAATGGTTGTTTCAATATACACATGCTTTAGGCTAATTTTACATTTTTTTTAAGTATATAATAAAAAGTATGTTTGAAAGTTTATAAAGTGGCTAAGTACGATTTGAACACTACAATAATAAAAACCAAAAAAAATAATTCCTTATGTTCCTCCCTCTCGGCGTGACCCAGAACTAACGACGTGGACGTGGGGAAGAAATACCTCCTTTTTTGTTTTTTTTTATTCAGTTTTTTTTTGTATTTTTTATGTTTTTAATTTTCGACTATTTTTTTTATTTTTTGTATTTTTTGGATTTTTAAATTTTGATAATTTTTTTTAGATCAATTGATTTCTTTTAGAATCAAATTTTTATAATTTTACATTCTTATTATTTTATTAAAAACAAATTTTTATAATTTTACATTCTTATTATTTATGAGGCTTGGTGATATTTTTCAAAGCAAATTTGTTCTTTACTAATGCATAAAAGAACTTCGCATGTCTTGCAATAAAAATATGTTCGTTTTTCTTGCGCTTTCGTGCTGCAGTAAACACATCTGCGAGTATCTTGAACAGCTGGAAAATGAAAAGTTTGAGTGGTTCGAATTTTATCAGATACTTTTGATTTATACTTTTTCAAATTATTTAATTAAATAAACATTTTAATGTGACCGGTTATAATCTATAATAATTATAAATAAATAATACAATAATTAAAAAAAAAAAAAACAAAAACTCGATTTTTTTTGTGAAAATTTTTTGAGATCTGCGATTTTAAGACTTTTTTTTTTAAAAAAACAGCAACGAAAAATTTTGAAAAAAAAAATGTTATAAACATATATGGAGAACATGTAAAAACATTTTCAGAGCTGTAGCCACATGCGTTACCGAGATAGTGATTTTTCACTGAAAAAAACAGCATTTTTCATGTTAATTTCATAAACAAAATTTCATAAACTAGGTACCCGAGAGTCTAAAAAATACTTTTGTACCTATAGATAGGGCAAAAGGTGTCAGAAATATGAAAAAAAAAAACGAGTAAAAAAATAGGTGGGACATATATGTCCCACTACCCCTTTACAAAGGGGTCCCACAAAGGGTTAAATCACTCTCGTGATTTCTGATACGAGCAAATAGTGCTTTTCAATATTGATTAGTATTATTTGAATACATATAATTTCAACATTTAAAAAGTAGATTCATTATAGCTAACCCACAACGAAAAATTTTGAAAATGTTGATATTATAACACGGGCATACAAAATAAAAAAAATCAAACCGCGGGTCCAAGGACTTTTTCTCTTCGTAATTTGGGTCGCTGAAACCGAATCCGGGGTTAGTTTTGGTGGGTTAGTTCGTTATCTCTGTCAAATTGCAAAAAAATGCAAAAATTGCACCATCTAGCAGGCAAACAGAATTATCGCGTTAAGAGTTCTTTTGAACCATAGGCAGTATATTTTTTATAAAGGTGTGAAAAAGTGCAAAAAAAATGGCCAAAATCGCAAAAGTATCGCTTTTTCTGGGAAAACCTGGGAGTCGGATTTTTTTGACTCAAAAGCTCATTTCTTGTTTTTTGGGTTGCCATTCGAATTCAGCATTGTTTTCAGCGATGGTACCTACGCACATTATTTTATATAAATACGAAAAAGATGGCAAAACAGTGACAAAAACGCTAAAATGTGACTTTTTGTAAGAATAGCTTGGGAATAAGATTATTTTTACTGAAATAGCTCATTTTATGTTTCTTGAACTATTCAGGTCCTTAAGATGGCTGAATTGCTGAATGTTGAAAAGATAATGTAAGCACAATTGAATAAAACAGAAACGTCTGTAGTTGCATAGATCTTTTGAAGAGAAAAGAACTCGAAAAGGAAATAATGTGAATGGTGGGAGATGAATTCTGAGAAATTGGTTCTAACTGCAAGATTTCTTCCACATAATGATGTACTTGGCGGTTATGGTCACTATTTTGCATTTGATTTTTTCTTGCATTTTTAGAAAATTGTATTGTTTTATAGATTTTACATCTTTTTTTGGATTTTTTTTTTTGCATTTTTGTAAATAATAATGTGCGTACCATGGCTGAATTTGAATTTGGTAACCCGAAAAAATGAGCTATTGAGGTAAAAAATTTCGACTCCCAGGTTTTCCCACAAAAAGCACTTTTACGGTTTTGTCCATTTTTTTGCATATTTTCGCCCTTCTATGAAAAAACTATGCTTTCTATGGTTCACAATAACTCTTAATTCGGATTCGACGAGCAAAAAGACATGTGAAATACATTTTGATTGATGCGATAATTCTGTTTGCCTTCATGAAGGTGCAATTTTGGTGTTTTCTTTTTTTACCCGAGATAACGACCCAACCCACCAAAACTAACGTCGGATTTGGATTCAGCGACACAAAATACGTATAGAATAATTAATTTGGACAAGGGGTTTGAAACTTTTTTTATTTTGTGTGCCTGTGTAATCAATCTTGAAAACCCTGAACTACTTCACTGCACTAAAAGTAGCTTTGCTGCTGGCCTCAGTAGCCAAAACCTGAAATTGTGTTCCTATCTTTTGTAACTGTAGCTGTGAACATTTCGAAAAGTACAGCCTGTTATTCCGTTTGTTTGTGGGTATCTCATATACAGGGAGTTCCAAAATACTTAGAGTATTTATGTTTTTATTAAAAATATTAACTTTCTCATAATTATTTTACAAAACAGGTATACCTTTTAAATGTTGCTCTGAATGTTTTAGTAATAATCGCGTTTCAAGTGTTCTGTGCAACACCTTGTGCCATAGTTACCAATAACTTTTGGACTAAGGTGAGTTAGGTAAATCTTAATATTTTTACACTTTAATGTAAATCTTAATAATGGTTGACAAATTAAAAATATTGATTTCAATAAAAAACTGCAACACTGATTAATGAAACATTTAAGATGTTCACCAATATACCAAAGAAATTTTTAAATTTTAAACAAATAATTTCAGCTTTAATTTTAAACAAAAAATCTGTTTTGAATCGGTGTTTGCTATACATAAATAAATTCTTGTTAGTACTGCTTTTAATTTCTATAGTAAATGTTATTTATAATACCTAGAATTCTACAAATTCAAAATTATAGTTAATTCACTGTTTTTGAACGTGGTCAGATTGTTGGTATGAAGGAAACTGGATTTTCTCTCACGGAAATTGCCAACCGCGTTGACCGTAACATGGCAACTGTTTTAAGATGTTGGGTCAGGTGATCTGAAGAATATGTTCATGGGTGTCGCCGAGAATTAGAACATCCTAGGAATACTACAGATCGTGAAGAGGTTGTTGTGGTTTTTGTTCAATTCTTCAAATTAGTATATTTTCAGGAAAAATCTTGCAATTCGTGTTTTCATCTTTATATACAGGGCCAGTCATTTTAATTGATGGATGCGATTATATCCGTAAATACGGAGTGCGGAAAAAGCAATAAATTATTTGCAGGTCATTGCTCATCAAGATGGCGATTTATTGCTTTTTCAGTACCAAAATGTTGACCACGTTGACCTACGGTGTGAAGACCCATCTGGGTGTAAAATTTTTCGCTCTTCCAAAATCTACACTCAAAACTAGGGGTTTCCTATTAAAAAATCATGACCTTCAAATGACCTTGAAGGTCGACCTACAAGAAGATAACCCCCTCTGTCCTCCTCTGTCCTGAACTTTTGTCCGAAATATTTTTTCATTGGTGGTGTATTTTTGGAGATAATGTTCTAAAAACAAATAAATTACTAACCCATTTTGAAAGCAAAGTATAACAAAATATGAATTTTTTGGAAACCAGAATAATGCAGTTTTTTTTGGTATAAACATACACAGGGTATTGTATTCAAAATAGTAGCGAATTTTAAATTTGAAATTGATGATATTTCAAAAATATCCTCTAGGACTAGTAACAAGCTTTTAACATAGTAAGAAACAAAACTTATTGAAAAAGTAAATCGACTGGCGAAAGTCGCGTTCTTGTAAATTCGCTGCGTCAAAAGATATTTACTATCAAAATGGGTCAGAATTCTCTGGGACACCCGGTACTGGGGTTAAACTTCCTCCTTGTCTTAACCCCTGCTTGCGTGGAAAAGCTTCAGACATTCTGTTATTACTAATTATGTGATTCATATTGGTTTTATATATGTTCTGAATTATTCTGAGCGTTATCTCTTATATTACCTCTTTTTTGCTATCTCAAAAAATTAACTTTTTGAAAGGGTGCCGTAAATGAAGGAAAAACCCTATATACTTTCTAGGGAAAACATCGCTAATAACACGAATTCGCCACTCTGTCGCCCAAACAAACACGGCGACTACACGGAAGCCGAAGCGTAAAACGACAATCGGCACCCACTTAAAAGGTGCTGCTATAAAATGCAACATGTAATATGTGGTGAATAATGCATGGCCCGTCGTTGTGTAGCGTCGTAACCGGGCGACGCCGGCGTATTACTGGCGGCGGCGGCGGCGGCGGGGCCCGCTCTCCGCCAACGGCACCTGCGAGGATACCCCGAGCGGCCTCCTCAATTATTCACGTTTAAAGCGCTGCCGCTTCCCTAACTCCATTTAATATGAATAGGCTCGCATGGCACATAGTTCAGCCAGTTTAGGAAGTTCGCTAAAAACGCCACCGCGCGACGATCAAATTTTACGGCTGCATTCTTAAAAACCACTTGCCTCTCCCGTTGCCTCGGTCCTCTCCTTCGCCGGACTTTCGCAAAGTCTCCTTGCAGATCCTCGAAAAAACCCGCCGAGGTCTAGTCGAGGCTCACTATTGTTCCACGAAATATCAATAGTCAGGTAAAAGCCATTTTTTTCAGGAAAACTGTAAAAAATTGAATATTTCGGAAAAATCAATCAGGAAATTCAGATTCGGACTGTGATGATGTGATTTCAAATGTAAAAAAAAGTTTCTTTTATTTCGTTTTGGCAGTGTTACGTTTACATTTGAAAGAACTATGTCCAGTTTGGGCCACAACAGAGACATAATGATTTATACAGTATGGAACAGCCAAATGGAATAAATTCAGTAGTTCCATTATTACGCACTTTTTTAGAAAATTTTTTTAGAAAACACGTCAATTTCTAATTCTAAAATGACATCTTGCGACGTAAAAATGTTATCCCTAAATTCAACCCCCCTTCAGGTGACAGCTACAACCTCTAAATTTCCAAATTGGAAGTAAGGGTTTGTGATGCTTCATTTGAAAGGTCTTCATTCTCTATTCAAAACTACTATGGTTTTAAATTTTGTTGCAGAAATTAACAAGAAAAAAAAAGTTTCTCCAGCGTAAGAAATTCGTCACATTAAAATAAAAAACAAATCATTATTAATGCAGCAGATGTTCAAAATGTATGCCTCCAACATCTTGGCACCATCCTAAAAGTAAATAGAAATGTCTTCTAACGTTAGTTAAATCGTCGGGTTTGGTTTTATAGACCATACTTTTTACATATCCCCATAGGAAGAAGTCTAATGGCGTGAGATCAGGTGATTCGTGCAGGACATTCTACAGAACCACGTTTCCCTATCCAGCGATTTGGAAAGATTGTGTGGAGATATTACCGGACATTGACTTCGTAATGTGCTGGTGCACCATCCTGCTTCCATTACCTGGAAGTTGTGGGTTTCGTTCAGCTGGATACAAGTTTGCCGTCATCGGTACAACATTATTTTGGAGTAGCGCTAAATAAGTTTCTCCATTCAAATTGCTGATGAAATTCAATGATGTTTTCTCCAATTGTTCCTGCCCAAATATTAACTTTCTCAGCGTTTTGCGTGTGTAGTTCCCTCTGCCAGTGAAGATTTCCTCTCGTTTTTGTCGTTCGATTGTCAAGCAAAAAATTGTACGTGTTTATTAGTAAGTTTTTATCTTATAGTTGGGAATGTCGGCCATTACAGACATTTAATTTTTGTTATTATTAACATTTCAGAACCTAAAATTGACAAATAGTGTGACTTATGAGTTTTATTTTAATGTAACGAATTTCCTATGCTAGAGAAACTTATCTTTTTTTCTTGTTAATTTCTGCAATAAAATTTAAAAATATAGCAGTTCTGAATAGAGAATAAAAAGACCTTTCAAATGAAGTATCACAAGCCCCTACTTCCAATTTGAAAATTTAGGCGTTGTAGCTGTCACCTGAAGGGGGTTGAATTTAGGGATGACATTTTTAAGTCGTAAGATGTAATTTTAGAATTATAAATTACGTGTCTCAGGATTTTCTAAAAAAATGCATAATAACGGAGCTACTGAATTTATTTAATTTGGTTGTTCCACACTGTATATCAGTGAGGGGAACACTATTTAAGCCTAAAACGAAATGATTAACTTGGGTCTATTGGGTTTATGGGAAAGAAAGGGCGTTATTATACTTCAGCTTCTCGTTCTTCATCAGAACTTTCTAATATCAAGAATATACTTTCGGCAGATTCGGCAGGTGCTCGCACTTCTTCTTGTAGGTGTTGCCCATACCCAAGACACCACACGATCGTCATCACATGCACACAACGACATCACATGTACGACAATCGTTCTTGCAAAGTACAGAAGTATTCTTTGACAGCTTTCCATCCTTCACCTCCATGCTCTACCAAAACGTATACATAATAGCGCGTAAGATTTACGTGTCGAGAGTGTATCCTTACTTTGACAAGTATAGTATTTTGTACTAGTATACCATAACAATCAAGATTCCTAGCTTGAAGATCATGGCTTACATATATACAGTCCATCATGTGCGCTCCGCAGTATGATTTAATCTGATTCATAGATTTGATGATAGCTTCCTAGACTTATTTTATAAAGGTTTTCAATTATCAATTTTGGAAATCCTTCTAGTATGTAGGCATCAAGTCAAATGAAAAAGATATCCGGTTCAAATGCTGTTCCTGTACAAAGCGGCATAACAAGTTCGGTTTGTCTATTTTCTGCCATGATGATATCAAATGCGTCCAGGGACTTGAACGGATCAACAGAAAGCACCAAACAAATCTAAGATACGTTACATGGAAATATTATGGTAAAATTCGTTACCATCGTCATAGCGAGGAGGTGCCCTGGGCGCAGAAAAATTGAATATTCAATTATAGACTTTGGAATGCTCAAAAACCTAAAGGACCCGAATTAGAATTACATTGTAACCATGGAGTTTCTTAATCCTCTCTTAATGTCCTACAGTTCTGGTTTTGATCTGTCTCTATCGTGGTCCATTTTCCATAAGAAATTGGGCATACATAGTTCTTTGTTTTATTCCAATTGTTTACTTCGAAAAAAGATATATTTCGTTAGGGTGACTGATTTCGTTTCGTCTCGATTATATAGGGTGACTGATCGAAACTATTCATTAAAAGCATTGGGGCTTGCATAAGTGACTGATTTTTAAAAATTCGGAATTTAGATAATAGGCCTATGACGGACTTAAAGCCTCCAATCCAAAAATGTCTTTAACAAAAGTTGTTTGGTTTGGATTGGGCCATCTGACCATGTGATCCAGCACCTTATTCAACATCCTGACACGGCCTTGAGGCACCCATTTTTTTTAATGTTAACCCCCAATTTTCATTGCAGAATCTGATTCTACGGGAAAAAATCGTCCAAAATAGGGATATTTTCCTTACATCCGGGCTTCATCAGGGCCCAATGCCTTTTCTCGAATATCTCGTGAATTCGAGGTCAATGAAAATCCGCACATTTTTTATTCAATAGCCATCATTTTTAACCCAAAATCTATGAAATCATAAAAGCGATTTATTTCTCGAAAATCTAGTAGTACCAACAGATTACACAATTATTGAAATAGAAAGCAACATTCTAACTAGTTCTAGTTATTCAACAGTAATGCCACTGTGTATCTGATTTAAAAATTACGACGAAAATAAAATTAATTTTATTTTTTTTTTTCACTTTTTTGTCTCGGAATTATTATTCCAATAATTAAATTTAAGCTATCCTCGTCAGCAATAATTTTATTAATACACTTTTGTTTTCCTTGATGTAGTAAACAACCCTATTGTATAAGTTTCGTCTTGCATCTCAACTGATTAGATGAAAATTCAATTACAACGACGGCGGCTTTGTAATACCATAAGAATAGAAACACATCGGATGACATATCCATTTTTCTTATTTATATACACCCTCGTGTACATCCTCGCCCTAATTGTACTGGCTGTTAATCATAAAAAAAACGAATCCCCTATAATCCCGTGGTTTCTATGATACACCGTAGACCAGGGGCGGTCTCATTATGAAATTCAAAAGGGGCGGGCAGAGTAGTCTCCAATTTATTACTAACAATTTGTGTAGTGCAGCATATGAAGCGAGAAAGATTTTTCGTTGTTTGTCATCCTCAGCTACAAGCCACATATTCGGATTTCGATTTTATTAGATCTCAGAAATGTGAGATATTTGATGGCGAATGACGAAGAACGAGCATGGCGATTAGCGCATTACCAGTAACTTCGGAATACCGTGAACCGACATCTTTGTTTTTCACTATTCGCCGTCAAATATGACACAGATGATGAGATATAACATGATTGAAATCCGGATCTGTAGCTTTTGGAGGCGGATGACGAAGAACGAGGAATATTTCTTGTTCCATATCAGGTTAATGGTTTTACTGTTAGATAATGCTTTGGGAAGACATTTTGTAGTTGCCGACCTTGCTTGACCTCCAAAATATATCTAGTCCTATTAAAACACGCTAGAGGGCGATAACGCGAAGCTAACGCTATAATATAGTTCAGTATATATTAGTTCATATGATAATTATGGTGATTGTAACTGGTACTGGTTGTCACATTGTGTTTACAAGAACGAATTAAATTTCATTGAAAATGTCCAACCATTTTCATATCATGAAAAAATACCATCAAACCTCACCCCAGTCTTCTAAAAAAAATTCTGTTTTAGCACTCGCATTCGAACAGTGTTCAAATTTAATGTTCATTTAATTATATTCGTGTGTTTCCAAATTGCAGAAATAGTCGAAGTCAACAAGCTATACTTTTTATAAATCTCACCGTTTGTCGAGTTAATTAGTAATTTTAATTTTTTTCTGTGACGGGAAAAACGTTTGACATTTTACTGTTGACAGGTAACAAAATATCACTTTTTATGAAATTACTTTTTTTACCCGGGAAAAAAAGAGTACTTTTTTCCCGGATATATACAGGGTGTCCCCAAAAAAAAGATAATCCCTGGAGGTTTTATAGGAAATTTAACGTTGAACAAAAAAAGTTCCTATAAACATGGGTCCGCAAATGAAGTCTTACTTATGAAAACCTCAAAAAAACCTCAAAAAACGTGTTATTTTACTTCTTTACTTTTTTACGTTGAACAAAAAAGTTCCTATAAACATGGGTCCGCAAATGAAGTCTTACTAATGAAAACCTCAAAAAAAACTCAAAAAAACTTACTTACGTTTTTTTACTTTCATTCAAGAATTACTATGAAATGGCTCATTTATTCAAAAAAATGTCTCGAAGTCAACCTTTTAGTGCATCAAATTTGGAGTGGAATGCCGCCAACCGCTTGTTGCCTTAATTCATTGCAGAGATGATTTTTTTGAAAACATAAATTTTGTAATATCCATGTTTTCTCACTCAAAACCTGGTTTTTGCCATAAATACCTAAGTTCATTCTTTTCAACTCGAACTTTTTTAACCATCTCTCTCTCGCCCTCACCCCTCTCCTGATGATTTGAAATGAAACTTTAATCATCCAAAAAGTGGGTTACAAGGTAGTATCCTGTCAGTTCTTGTTGGCTGTTTTTTCCCCGATAACAGGAGTTCGCACATTACTAAAATTATCAAAGGCTGTTGGTTGAGATGGTCAAACAGCTCAGTGATAATCAGTGGACTTCCCGGTCCGTAATAAATCGACAAGGACAATATTTAAAGAAAATAGTGATTCGCAACCTTGGCTGTTTCTGTTGTGTTGTGAACGGACATGCAAAAGTGAGATTGTGATTGTGATGGTTGTGTGGTTGGCGGAATTCTACTCCAAATTTGATGTACTAAAAGGTTGTCTTCGAGACAATTTTTGATACAATTAGCCATTTCGTAGTAATTCTTGACTGAAAGTAAAAAAACACGTTTTTTGTTTTTTTGTTTTTTTGATTTTCATTTAAGACTTGATTTGTATACTATATAATCTATAAAACCCCCAACCCCCCATCTTCTTGTGGACACTCTGTATACACATAAGTAAAGGTTAGATATTCAATTTTAGAATATTTTATTATACAAAAGTTACATTTCCTTTATATCAAAAGTACAATTATTAAATTATTTTTTAACTTTATATTATTCAAAATAACTACTAAACAACCACTAAGTTCGCAGTTTTTAAATCAAATCACAGAATTAAATTGATAGTTATTTGATTACTTTAAAGGTTTCCTTAGCAATGCAGGTCTAATTGTCGTTATAAGTACAACAGCCTACCAATTTAAAACTTTCACATCGATAATTTTCTGACTTTAATACATTGTAGTAATATGTTTTTTCAATATTAAATCGTCGTTTTTCCCATCACAGAAAAAAATAGTGTATTATACATGGGAAAAATATTAGATTTTAGCTCTCGGTTTTTTGTCGGTGTTTGACAACACAACCTCGAACTAAAATCTAATAATTTTTTCCCTTGTATAGTAAATAACTATTTGTTATAACAAGGAAGGGATTTTCTATTTTTCATTATAATTATAACCCATCAAATATGTATTGTGGATTATTTACTAAATCAGTTACATAAATACGTTACATACCTATACATATGTACATTCTATGCATGAGAAAAAATAATCGACATATGACTTGTTTGTTTACATCAGACACGCGTTATAAACGAAGCACAGAGCCGAATACCACAGAGTCGGCTGTCGGCTCCTCGCAGTCGCAGCAAAAAATATTTTCAACCATAGAAAGTATATTTTTTCATGAAAGAGCGAAAAAAGTGGTCAAAATCGCAAGTGTCGATTTTTGTGGGAAAGATCTGGGAGCCGGAATTTTTTTGACTCCAATAGCTCTTTTTTTATGTTTTTTGAGTTGACAAATTCGAATTCTGCATCGTTTCCAGCCATTGTACGCATTATTTTATAAAAATGTGAAAAAAAACCCAAAGTAATATGCAAAACAGTGAAGAAAAACACTGAAATATGGCTTTTTGTAAGAATAGCTCGGGATTTTTTTTTACGAAATAGCTCACTTTGTATGCTTCTTGGATTGTTTAGTTCATTATGATGGCTGACTATTGCTGGATGTTGAAAAGAGAATGTATGCGCAAGGGAGTTAAACGGAAACGTCTGCCATTGCACAGATCTTTTGAAGAGAAAAGAACTCGTTACAGCAAAAGGAAATAATGTGAATGGTGGGCGATAAATTCTAACAAATTGGTTCTGACTGCAGGATTTATACATAACGATAGACTTGCCGGCTATGGTTACTATTTAGCATTCATTTTTTTTTACATTTTATATTGTTTTAAAGGTTAAAAAAAAACGATTTAGCCTTAACAATCCAAGAAACATATAAAATGAGCTATTTCCGTAAAAAAATACTATTCCCAAGATATTCTTACAAAATTCACATCTTAGCGTTTTTCTTCACCATTTTGCACCTTTTTTGCATTTTTTTTTAAATGATGTACGTACCATGGCTGGAAACGATGCTGAATTCGAATTTGGCAACCCAAAAGAATAAAATTAGTTATTTGAGTAAAAAAAAAAGTTGAAGGTTTTTCCCACAAAAAGCTACACAATTGCGATTTTGGCCACTTTTTTGCATTTTCTCGTACTCGTATGAAAAAAAAATGCTTTCTATGGTTCAAAATAACTCTTAATCGGATTCGACGACCAAAAAGACATGCGAAATTAATTTTGAGTGATGTGATAATTCTGTTTTCCTTCATGATTCATGATGGTGCAATTTTGGCGTTTTTTGGATTTTTATAACGTGCCAACCCACCAAAACTAACCCCGGAATCGAATTTAGCGACCCAGCATACGTGTAAAATAAGTGGTTTGGACCCGGAGTTTGAATTTTTTTGTGCGCTTGTGTTATTCATGACATTCACTTGTTAAAATTGGACACTCGTTGTAGTGGTACTCTTCATAAGCGGATCCGCCTGTACATATGGACACCATAGCTTATAGGTGTGGTATTTCAAACGGATGTCTATAATTTGGTCGTTATATCCAAATTTTCGTTATAGGCGACCGCAATAAATGGCTTGCCCCCCTTTAGTAATGTGCCCTCCTTTAGCACTACCTCTGACGCGGACAACGACCACAACAGATTTTATCCGCGTTTTAAGAGGATGTTTTAGCGGCGCGTTCACCGCCCAGAAGAAGAGAGGCGAAAGGGAGGAGGGGGAGGATCACTATTAATATTATTTGGGCGACAGTTTACAGGACATTAATGAAGTCCCTGGTGTGATATTGTCGCCACGTCATATTTCATGAGCGGGGCCCGACGGGAGCCGGTGTCACTCGATAAATTGGCTCCTGCTTCGGAGATGGCGCGGTTATTTGATAGCGGCATCGGATATTAGAGACAGTAAGTGCCCAGCCGAATCATGTAATTCATACGCGGCGGAGATTGTAAACGGGTGTAATGCCGCTTCGCAATTTACCTCGAACAATGGACCGAGAAGGGACGCTATGCGGGGGGGATCTGCGTCCTCGCTCAGAGCTAGAATTAGGTGTAAGTAGCGGAAGTTAATGATACTCTGTGACCTAAGAAGGATGATAAAAAAATGTACGGCACGACTAAAGTAAGTACGTACAAAAAGTATCCGGAAATTTTAAATGAACCGCTTAAAAGGAATCGGTAAAATGTTTTTTTCTTCAGGTTGGTAGCACCTTCCTTAATTACCAAGCCTGTTTAGAGCGCGATCTGTCACTCAGTATGTTTACAGCAGCTGTTAGTAATAGATGACCTCAAGTGTGCTCGGCGAATTGTACAATGGAAAAAAATAGTGCAACAAAGCATTTGTTTAAAATTTTGTGCAGCAAATGAAATTTCGTGTGCCGATTCATTGAAAATGTTAAATAAGGCCTTTGGTGATTCGTGTATGTCCAAAACACAGTTTTACAAGTGGTATAAGGAGTTCAAAGCGGGCCGTGAAATCGTCGAAGATTGATCCGGTCGGCTATCAACCTCTACGACAGCCGATAGCATCGACAAAACATTAGTGCTTCAAAATCGCCACATGAATCTTAGAGAGTTGGCTCAAGAGTGTGACATATCGCCAATATCAGCTCATGGTATTTTGAGTGATATTTTGGGCATGAAACGCGTCGCTGCGAGACAGATTCCGAAAGAGCTGAATGTTTTTCAAACAGAGCATCGGAAGCAGGTTGCTCTTGACATGGTTTCCAGAGCCGATAGTAAACCAAACTTCATGAAACGTATCACAAGTGGAGACGAAACATGGGTCTAAGAGTACGACATGCAAGCAAGTCGTCAGTCATCGGAATGGCGCTATGATGATGAGCCGAAACCGAAAAAACCGCGCCAAAGTTGGTCGAAAGTCAAGGTGATGCTGACGGGTTTTTTATTATCGAGGCGTAGTACATTCCGAATTCCTTCCGGAAGGACAGACGGTTAATAAAGAGTATTATCTCGGCATTTTGAGGCATTTGCGCGAAAGTATCCGTCGGAAACGGCCGGAATTGTGTAAGGAAAAATCTTGGATTTTGCACGACGACAACGCATCATCTCACCGAGCTACGATTGTGACCGAATATAAGGTCAAAAACTCAATAAATACGATCGACCAAACACCGTATTCACCGGATATGGCTTTGAAACGATAGAGGCCATCAAACAAAATTCGTTGAAGGAGCTGAAGGCGATACCTTCGGCGGCCTATGAGCGGTGTATGGAGGATTGGGTTAAACGTTGCCATAGCTGTATTGCATTCGATGTAACAATTTATGTCCTTTTTTACAATTTCCGGGTACTTTTTGTTTATAACAAGAGTTCAAATATATTTTATCTTAATTTGCGTGTAGAAAAAAAATTGTCAGTCAAATTTGGCTAAGACGTAAAATAAACAAACAAATTTTTCATAGCTTGAGCTATAAGCAATTTAATGTAATGGGTTAAATTTTTATTTTTGAATCTCACGGGCTTCACGGTTCAAATCCACAACTTCAGGGTTTTATTTATTTATTTACTCCAGTAACCTTATAACAGCGGGGGTAGTCGATATATACGAGTAGATCAACCAGGGGACATAAACTATTTGATGTTTATTACCAGGGGATTTGATTTTTGAATATAGGAAAAAGAGTGTAAAACTTCCTGGAAGCATCCTTGACCTCGAAACACGCTTTTTTTACTATTTCGGCCTGAAAGTTGGCATACCAACGTTTTTAGTTGTGCTGAATACGAAAAACATAGTTCCATATATCACCAAACTCATCTCATCAAGGTGAGTTCAAGGTCAAAAATTGAAATTATCGTTAGTATCACCCTTGGCCATGGAAAACGAGTTTCGGCCTTGGCCTTGACCGACGAGTTCTGGCCTGAGGCTTTGCAAACGAGTTCTGACCTTGGCTTTGGCCAAAATAGCCTTCGGCCTACCAATGCCACTTTTCCTAAGGGTGGTCTTAACCGGGCATTAATAAAATTATATAGGTATAACAGAACCATTTGACACCATATTAAATCTAATAAATTTCATATTTTTAGATCACAATTAGAATAAATTATATCTCAATAAAGGAGTCGAACCGTGCTCGAATGTAGAAACGTAAAATGCCCCTTATCCCGCTAACTTCGCTTGCTGAATTAACGAAAAAAAAGTCTTTCTAATCATCGCTTTAAGTGCTTTTTAAAATCCTCTTAACTATTGAATTTTTTATCTCCGAAACTTCCAACGATTTGATGTAAAAAGCGAACTTTTACATTAACGACTTTGTTATTCAACCTTTAACTTCTCCTGATTGATCCTTAATCGCCTCCTCAATTAAGATCGCCTGTCTCATTAGGCTAAAAAGTTTCGTCTTCGCCGTTAAAGGGTAATATAAATTTCGTGCCGATAAATTCTCATTTTAGCATCAAGGTAATTCCTTAATTTGATGTATTCATAACAATGCTCCTAGCTTAAATCAATGCAAATTTTGTTTAATTGCCTTATTTTTAACTCTCAGATTTACTGGTCTTTTGTACACTACGTTATTTACAATTTAAATTTTCCGCTTAAATTTGTTTACCGCCTCCAGTGCCATCTACTATTGCTTCATATTAGAGCAAGGATAAGAAAAAACTATTTGACCCTACAAAACTACATCAATTTCCTAGAAAGTTAATGGTCAGTATAATTAAATGTATTTATTCATGGATAATACTGAATGCAATATTCAAGTTCATACTCCTGTAACGTTTTATTTATTTCGGGTTCGTGAGGTGTGAAAAATTAAACTCGCAGTTTTAAACTAACACTATTTATTTAATAAATATAACTACGGACTAAACACTACGTAACTACACTAATTTATTTTTATACAATTTATATTAGAGCGTGGTACGGAAACCGCGCCGCGTTCAGATGATTCAAATAGAGACTATTGTCCCGCGTCGAAATACCCAGTTATATATCCATGCGGATTCTACCAGTAGCTTCGCGGCGCTTCGATTCCCGAACAATCGGGCAAAGCAGCCGTGATCTTTCGACGCGGGCGCTGCCCGCGTACGTCATCGACGTGCGGTGGGCTGGATTCATCGAAGCAGGCAGGGGCGGACTGGCCTAGCGTTCGTAACACTCCTATTTGAGAATATTCAATAATATTCGTATACACCGTTTTACAAATATTCGTCAAATTATGGAAGATGCTTCCAAAACTTCTGTGAGTGTTACAGCCAAACGGTGTGTCTGTTGGTACTACTGTCATACTGTTTCAAAAATAGACACACTAAACTTGTTTCCCTTTTGACTTGTTATCAGGAACTTCGAAAAGTTGATTACCTTCGTAGTTTGTCAGTTGTTTTTAAACAATCTTGGTGACAACAACCTGAACAAAACTTCCTTCTCCGATGAAGCATGGTTTCATCTCAGTGGTTATATGAATTCACAGAATAGACAGATGAATTCACAGATTCCGAGAAACGACAACTTTTTGTGGTCCCTCTTCATGAACATAAAGTTGGTGGTGCGATATTAGTCGAAGGAGAATAATTGAGGAGCTTGCGTTCAAAACCGGCTATATCCATATTTGACCGAAAATTATTTTTTGTACTATCTCATAACTGCTCATAGATCTCTATCGATTTCCGCAATCATTTTAGTCCAAAACCAACTATTTCTGTATTAAAATTCCACTTAAAAGTGATGTTTTGAAGCATAACCAGCTATATCCCAATTTTGAAGCAAAACTGGCTATATTCAATGATACGTTTTAAAACGTATGTTATATGTGAAACGATTGGGACATGACTGGCTATACAATATTAAGGATCTAGAAAAAAATACAAAAAAATTAAAGGAATTTCGGATGCCAAGAGAATTACTATTAAGAAGAAACACATCAAAAACAAACAGCAGGCCCAAATAACAGTGTCTTTACACAAATACTACAGAAATAATAAACAGTTTCATGTAGCTCAAACTCTAATAAAAAAGGGAAAATACCGTGAATGTATGGAGTTAAAACAAGTCGAATTTAGAAACCGTATACCGGAAAAAAAGAAGTCGAGTCTATCTCATCTAATGAAAGAACATTTCGGAA